>CABHPR010143934.1:0-36427 GCA_902168415.1 Peromyscus melanophrys | reverse complement strand
GCACACACTCAGACATAGTCACGCATAGTCACGAATATATGCATGTACACACTCAGACATAATCACAAACACACACATTCACACACATGCACACACACAGAGGTACACACACACCCCTTACAGGAGATGTGCCTTCCATTGTCAGAGCATCTCTTCACAATATGCCAGGTACTGAGTCTTTTCACACAACAAATGAAAAAGCTCAGCCATAGTTCAATAGCAGTGCAGCTGCTTAGGAGCAGGAATGGGGTCTGGAAGCAAGATGTAATTTTATTTCCACCTGAGTCATGTGGAGTCTGCAGAAAGAGGAAAACCCCCTTTCTTCCTGCTGATCATTCTTGTGCTCTTACTACACCTCCTGCTTTATCAGACATGGTCCACTTGACCTTCAGCTGTGGCCCAGTTGTCAACATCTATGATCACATGGAGAGAGACAGAACTAGGAGGTCTGTCTCAGGATGGCTTGAAGAAATTTAGAGAGATAGAAACAGCTAGGCTTGGCCCTGAAAAAGAAGGAGGAAGAGTTACCGTCTTCTGAGGGTGAAGTTAGCCACAGAAACTCCTTCATGTTTTCCCAGGCAAACCTCATATGCAGCCACGGTGGAAAGTTCCTGGATGAAAATCATTCTTAACGTCTTACCCCCATATTACTTAAATTTGTATAACAAACAGAGCTCTTGACTCATTTTGAGTACCTTGAGCTTGTCAAGGCTGTATAATCATTTCTTGGTTTTGACTCCTAACACTAGAGCAAGTTTACAAAGACAAGTAAGAGGTAAGTTGTCGCTCTAACAGCAGCCTGAGAAGCAGCACCTCAGTCATCCGGAGTGTGTGAGCATGCGTGTTAGGCCATCCACTCACCTGATGCAGGCTGACTAAGTCTAGAGCCCCAGATACACGTTGTCAGGGATGGAGTCAGCTGTGAGATCTGATAACAGCCTTGCCATCACCCCTAGCATTCTGAGATAAAAATCTCCTTTCAGGAAGTGGTTATGGGACCTGGCCAAACAAGATTGTTCATATCAACTCCATCCTCCTAAAAGCAATTTTTTAGAAATCCACGATTAGTTTTTTGCAGCAGATTAATCAGGCCGTAGAAGTGACTCTATGTGTTCCTTGTGGCGGTCCCTGGCCAGAGATGGTTCTTCTGTCTCTAACTGCCACATGGCCCTGAGGAGAAAACGATGTGGAACGGTAAGTGAAGAAGGGGACAGCTACCCGGGCAGCCGGGCCAGCTGACTCAGGCCTGGGATCAGCATGGTAACAGATGTCTCAACCAGATGGTGTGCAAATCTCGTCGACATACCCTAGAAACATGGAATCCAAAGGAGAAATCCAAAGTGTTTCTGTGCTAGGCGCCTGTCCAAACACAAATGCATGATGTCAGGCTGCTGAAAGTCAGGCTTCTAGAAAAGGGTCTTCACCAGGCATGTGTAAAACTGCTGTTTGATTTCTCTTACCTTCCACTTCTGCTGTCTGAAATCTCTCCCCTAACACACCATGTTTTTATGAAAGAAGTTCTACTCCATTAAAATGCATATAACCCTCATGAAAACCATGGCAACAAGTTCAGTCATTTTATTTTTTTTCTTTGAGAATTCTATACCTGTGTGCAATGCACTTTGATTCTCTACACCTCCACTCCATGCTTCCGGCTCCTCTTGGACTCCCGTGGTTCCCTCCCACCTTCATGTCCTCTTACGTGTTTCTTTCTCTTTTTGTTTCTAACAAAAAGTCCATTTGGTGCTGCCCTTGTGAGCACGGATGCTGGACCATCCGCTGGAGCACAGGCAACTTGCAAGAGGCCATATCCATCGAGAAAACTGACTCTTCCTCTCTTAGTAGCTGCAGACTGCCGATAGCTCCTCAGTGAGGGACATGCAGCCTCCTGCGCCCCTCCTTCTCCATCCACATTGGAATATACCGTCTTGATCTGTGCAGGGAACCACAGCTGCTGTGAGTTCATGACAGCAGACACTTACATCTAGAAAACACTGTTTCCTGGCAGTCCGACCAACCTCCGGCTCTTCAAGTCTTTCTGCCCCCTCTTCCACACTGTTTCCTGAGCCTTGGGGAGTGGGGGTGTAAAATAGATGCCCCGTTCATGGCTGTGCACTCTACAGTCACTTGTTTTCTGTGCTTTCGGTTACCTGATAAGCGAAAGCTGCTGCAGACTTCTTGAGAGCATATTTACACACAAGTGAAATACGGCGACTGATCTTAATTTGTCAACTTGACTGGGTTATAGGATGCTTAGATAGCTGATTAAATGCTATTTATATGCCTTTCTGGAAGACATTAGCATTTGAGCTGGTGAACAGAGACCTCCCCTACACAAGTAGACCTCCCCCATATAGCTAGCTTCCTAGTCATTGAGGGTCCGAATATAACAGAAAAGCAAAGAAAGCTGACTTTGCCTTTCCTGAATTTGCAACTCTTGGAACTAGAAGATTAAGTTGGGTGTGATGTCACATGCTTATACTCCCACCTCTCAGAAGGCTGAGGCAGGAGAATTACCATGAGTTCATGACCAGCTTGGACTACACAGCAAAACCCTGCATCAAATAAGCAAACAAAACTAAACATTTTGGCCTTGGCATTCTGGTACTCAGGAGTTCAGGTCAGAACTGGAATCCATGCCATTGGCTCTCAGGCCCGGTGGTTACATCCTAGGTCTCTGGGTAGAAAATGAAAGACAGGGACTGCTCAGCTGGGATGTTTCAAGAGCCTATCCCTTACAATAGATATCTTTGAAACTAGATATGTATGTCTCTTTTGTTTCTCTGGAGATGATGTCCAGTGTTTCCTCTTTATTAATATGGGAAATGAGAGAGATCGCAAAGCTAGAGGAAGTTATAAATAGCAGAGTTAGCTTCCCGAGATGGCCCCACAGAGAAGGTAAAGTAGCTCTGCATTTTAGCAAAGACACTTCACTGTACAATCCCTCAGCTGACAGGCTGCTGCTGCCTTTCCGGTGTTGTGCACCATGATATCTGTGATGAGGTCCTACACATTCAATGAGCTAGTGGCTATTTTCCACACTCTTCCCGGGGCCTGCTGCCACCACACTTTTTAAAAATGTCCTTCTGAGCTAATCTTCCTCCACAAGAACACACATCCAATACCCCCTCATTATCAAATTTGACAAAGCCGATCCCAGCTGTTAGTGACAAATAAGAGCTCCAGTTACCCCTCTCCTAGAAAGCAGTGCCCCTGAGCTCTGCAAGGAACAATTACTTTGCAGAAACTAGTCTTGTAATGACAAGGCACAAGCCAGGGAGAATGACAGCCCAGAGAAAGCCTGGGGAGACTGTTGGCTAACTTCTCCTCTCCCAGATACCAGCAGCTTGTCAATAAAGCTCAGGGAAGGAGACAATAGGGAGGAGTTTGGAGCCTCCGCACAAAGAAGTGAGGTCTCACCCTGTAAGGCGTCAGAGGAGTGAAGTGGACGTTTGGCTGGGGCTTGCCCAAGGCACAAGGTGGAGAAGAGCATGGGACGGCTCTAGAGCAGGTGCTTAGAGCGCCAACACTCATCTTTCCCATCCATTTAGCTATACCATAGCGCACCCTAATAACCTCAGCCATTGACTCCTTCCAGATTGCAGCCACCATTAAAAAACAGAATGTGGGTTGGTCTAAGACAAGGGTTCATATAAGAGGTTGAAAAGGATGCTAAAAGTCCCAGAAAACAGATACAGAGAGACTGGTTAAAGGATCTGAGGCTTTTCATCCCTGAGGGGGAGAAAAAAAGAAAAGAAAAGCAAGGGGTACAAGATGGGAAAGGTCATGAGATGTGAGGGATACAGCTCTGTCTATGCTGCCTGGAAGCTGAGCTAGGACCAATGTACTGAAAGGAATTAATAGAAGCCTTGGGCTCAGAGAGACTCCAACTAATTATTATAGCTGCTCAACTTGAAGAACTCAGCAAATTACCACATTCTTCAAATTCTCTTTCTACAAGGCTTTCACGCTGATGCGTGGGTCTGAGTGGAACAGTTAAGCATAGGCAACTCTTTTCCAGTCATCCTTTGCTCACTGGGCACAGTCGTTTTTTCTTACAAGTTCTTTATTATATCTCTAGTTTATTCCAGGGGTCTGGGTGAATGATCATTCTCATGGGAGAAGGAGGACAGAGCCAATGAGAGGAGAGAGTGCATTAGTTAGGTTCCGGTCTTCAGTCCTGAGACCTCAGCACTCCTAAGGAAGAGTCAGTGCAGAAAGCAGCTCAGAGCCTGGGCCGGAAAGGAGGGCTGGTTTCTCCTTTTATCATTTGTGTTCATTAGAGTCACCTCCCAACAATCTACTTACAGTTGAGGATAATGCACCCCACTGCCCTCTGCCACCACCATTCCATGTGGTTTACTGGCCCATCCAGGACATCATAGTTAAGCACGAATATGTACTCTGGATGTTGTTTTCCTTTCTCCATCAAGAAAGACCTGGTGCTAGACTCCCTTGATGTCTTTTCCCCTCACACTGCCATAGTTAGTGGACAGTAACTGACAAGGGGGAGGGGCAGTCCGAATTCAAGCATCGTGACTAGCTAGCAAGTATTTCCAGCCATGAATAAATTCCTCAAGGCACTAGGCTGGGTGTGTGGTGCATGCCATTATTTCCAACACCCAGGAGGCAAGGGTAGGCAAATCTCTGCTTGAGGCCAGTCTGGTCTCCATAGTAAGTTCTAGGCCAGTCACTGCAACACAGTGAGACAGCAAGACACTGTCTAAAAAAGAAAACAACACAAGACAAAAACACAGAGCTTAGATTGTTGTATAGCCAAAGGTTTTCAAAATATCTTGCTCTCATCTTTTTGCATGTGTACATGATACATGCACAGAGTGCATATGCATGTGAGGGCGTGGGGGAATGGCACCCATGTGTCATGGCACACATGTGGTCAGGAAACAACCTTAGATGCCAGTCCTCATCTTACACCTTGTCCAAGGGAGTTCTTTTGTTCACAGCTGTGTATGCCAGGCCAGCTGGCTCACACGGCTCTGGGGTTCTGCTCTCCCCATCTCCCATCTTGCTGTAGGCTCTTGGAGACTATAGATTTGCACAATGGCATCTGGCGTTACATGGATGCTGGGGAGCTGGACTCCAGTCCTCACACTGGCACAGCAAGTGCTTTGATCCCCCAGCCCCAAATATCCATATTATAGAAATCTTAAGATTGTACTTTTGTGCAATTTTTTAATTGGATGGTTAAGTTTACATAGTTTCAAAAGCTGTAATTTAGCCCCTGCTTTAATAGAGGCCACGCTGGCACCCAGAACCCCAGGTAAGCACCTCCTACCTGAAGACTGTCAATACTCCTTCAGAGTCTGCCCAGCCTGCCCCCAACTGCCCCCACTCTCCTTGCCACCATATCCTGGCCCACAACACAGGTGGAAGCCCCCTGCCCAACCAGATGTCATGTCAGTTGCCAGAACCCAAGGTAGGATGGTTGTCTGAGAATTGTCCTACTTCCTCAGTGCTTTCCCAGTCCACCCCCCAACCAGCCCTCCCCTCCTCTTCACCACGCCCCAGCCCCAACTCCAGTAGAGGCACCAGAACCGTAGGTAGCCTGCCTGCCCCAGTACTGTCCTCTCTCAGTGCCCACCCAGCCTACAACCAACCATTTCCCATCACCATATCCTGGCCCCCTTCCTGCAGAGGACCCCCAGCTGGACCAGAGGCCATGCAGGCTGCCAGAACTACAGCCCCCAAATTGGGTTGAGACCCTCTACTCAATGACAGACCACTCCAGCTAGAAAACCAGAACAGAAATAGAAACCGGGGTGGCGTGGGGTGCAAACAAACACCCATCCAACAAAGACAACTCAGAAATTGGGCACATAGGCCTATAATTCCCCCCACATACAGATACACTAGCATAAAAACAAAATCAATAGCAGCCTGGGCAACATGTCACCACATGAGCCCAACTATCCTACTACAGCAGGCCCTGGATATTCCAACACAGCTGAAGCACAAGAAAGTGACCTTAAAACCAAATTTATGAAGAAGATAGAGGTCCTTAAAAAGGAAATAAATAAATCCCTTAAAGAAAGCCACGGAAACAAACAGTTGAAGGAAATGAATAAAACTATTCAAGGCTTGAAAATGGAAATAGAAGCAAGGAAGAAAATAGAATCTGGGGGAATCCTGGAAATGGAAAATCTACGTAAATCAAAAGGAACTACAGATAAAAGCATCACCAACAGAATACAATAGAAGTTTCTTCTATAGATAGAAGAGAGAATCTCAGGTGTTGAAGATACAATAGAAATACATGGGTCAAAGAAAATTAAATCTAAAAACTTCCTGACACAAAACACCCAGGAAATCTGGGACACTATGAAAAAAAAAAAACCTAAAAATAATAGGAATAAAAGAAGTAGAAGAATCACAGCTCAAAGGCTCAGAAAATATTTTAAACAAAATCATAGAAGAAAATTTCCCTAACCTAAACAAGGACATGAGTTGTAGAATATTATTTTAAGATGCGTTACATTTGTTTATGCTGTGGGATTTTTGTTTAATGATGCAAAGATCGGGGAGCGAGAGAAGAAGGACGGGAGGACTCCAGGGGCCGGTCACCCAGCTACACAGCAAGCCACAGAGTAAGAAGGAAAGAAAAGCAGGTAGAAATGTAAAAGCCCGGATCAAAAGATAGACGGGATAATTTAAGCTAAGAAACGTTGGCTAGAAACAAGCCAAGCTAAGGCAGGGCATTCATAAAAAAAGAACAAGCCTCCATGTGATTTATTTGGGAGTTGAGTGGCAGTTCCCCAAAGAGTAATGAGTAAAAATAACCAACAATAGACAGCTTATAAAAATACAAGAAGCTTACAGAACACCAAGTACATTGGATCAGAAAAGAAAGTCCCCTTGCCATATAATAATCAAAACACTAACATACAGAACAAAGAAATAATGTTAAAAAACTACAAGAAAAAAAGGCCAAGTAACATATAAAGGCAGACCTATTAGAATTATACCCAACTTCTCAATGGAGAATCCAAAACCCAGAAAGGCCTGGACAGATATCCTGCAGACTCTAAGAGACCACAGATGCTAGCCCAGACTGTCATACCCAGAAAAACTGTCAATCACTATAGATGGAGAAAACATGGTAAAGTCAAATTTAAACAATATCGATCCACAAATCTAGCCCTACAGAAGGTACTAGAAGGAAAATTCCAACCCAAGCAATTTAACTACACCCATGAAAACACAGAAAATAATCTCACAACAGAAAAACCAAAAGAAGGGACACACACACACAAACACACACACTATCAACAACAACAATAAAATAATAGTAATTATACCAATCATGGTCATTGGTCTCTCTGTATATTAATGGACACAATTCCCCAATAAAATGACTCTTGTAGAATATTATTTTAAGATAAGTTGTATTTGCTTATACTGTGGAACATTTGCTTTAATGATGCAAAGATGTGTTGCGTTCCTTTATGTTGCATTTGTTTAACTCTGTGAAACTGTGTTACTTGCCTGTCTAAAATACCTGATGGTCTAATAAAAGAGCTGAACGGCCAATAGTGAGGCAGGAGAAAGGATAGATGGGGCTGGCAGGCAGAGAGAGTATATAGAAGGAGAAAGAAGGAGCAAGAGAACAATGAGAGAAGGATGCCAGGAGCCAGCCCCCCCCCCCCCAGCCAGACATGAAATAAGAAGGAAAGAAAAGATATACAGAAATAAAGAAAGGTAAAAGCTCAGAGGCAAAAGGTAAAGGGGATAATTTAAGAAAAACTGGCTAGAAATAAGTTGAGCTAAGGCCAGGCATTCATAAAAAAAGAATAAGTTTCTGTGTGTGATTATTTGGGAGCTGGGTGGCAGGCCCCCCAAAAGAGCAAACAGGAAAAAAAAAAACTACAAAAGACACAGACTAACAGAATTGATGAGAAAACAGAATCTATCCCTCTGTTGCATACGAAAAACGTACCTCAGCAGGAACGATAAACATTACTTCAGAGTAAGGGTTGAAATTTGCAGGCAAATGGATGGAACTAGAAAATATCATCCTGAGTGAGGTAACCCAGACTCAGAAGGACAAACATGGTATGTACTAACTTATAAGCGAATATTAGATGTAAAGCAAAGGATAACCAGACTACAACCCACAGCTCCAGAGAAGCTAGCTAACAAGGAGGACCCAAAGAGGGATCGATCGCCCTGGGAAGTAGAAATAGATGAGATCTCCATGAGTAAAGTAGGCATGAGGGGTGGGCAGTGGAGGGTAGGGGATGGGTGATGAGAACATAAGGGAACGTGATGGTTAAGCTGAAACAGAGATGGAGTAGGAGAGCAATGAAAGAGATACCATGACAGAGGGAGACATCATGGGGATAGGGAGAAATTCCCAATTCCCGGGAACCCCCAAGGATGACCCCAGCTTAGACTACTAGCTATAGTGGAGAGGGTGCCTGAACCGGCTTACCCCAGTAATTAGATCGGTGAATACTCTGTTACCATAGAGCCTTTCTCCAGTAACTGATGGAAGCAGATGCAGAGATCCACAGCCAAACACCAGGTTGAGCTCCAGGAGTCCAGTCGAAGAGAGAGAAGAGGGATTCTATGAGCAAGGGCATTAAGATCATGATGGGGAAACCTACAGAGACAACTGTGGTGATACGTTGTGTCCCCCAATATATTGTGTACTCTAATAAACTTATCTGGGGGTCAGAGAACAGAGCCAGCCACTAAATTAGACATGGAGGTCAGACAGTGGTGGCATATGCCTTTAATCCTATCACTCGAAGATCTGTCTGGATCTTTGTGAGTTTAAGGCCACACTGGACAGAGTCAGGCAGTGGTGGCACACACCTTTAATCTCAGCACTTGAGATCTCATGTCTTTGCTTGGGAAGGACACACGCCTTTAATCCCAGGAAGTGATGGCAGGAAGCAGAAAAGTATATAAGGCATGAGGACCAGGAACTAGAGGCTTTGAGCAGCAGTTCAGCTGAGATCCCTTCCAGGTGAGGACTCAGAGGCTTTCAGTCTGAGGAAACAGGATCAGCTGAGGAGTTGGCTAAGTGAGGTTGGCTGTGGCTTGTTCTGCTTCTCTGATCTTCCAGTTTTCATCACAATATCTGGCTCCAGGTTTTTTCTATTAATAAGTCCATTTAAGATTCGTCTTACAGACAACCAAACCAAACTAGTGGTGTTGTGCCCACATCACAAGACCCCTAAGCAAGACCACCACAGAGCCAATATCTGATGCAAAACACAAAGGGGTTTATTGATAACAAGCAAGGTCGGGCTTGGTCCGTGTCCAACATCTGACACAGTGGGTGGAGGATGATCGCCCAAGCACTCACTTGAAGGGGTTTATATAGGAAAGGTTTACATTCAGCTTGGGATTGGACGAGGGGGCTAGGGGTGAGGTAGTTCTTTGAAGTTACTGGCTGAACTATAAGCACGAGGTTACTGATGGCTAACAGGATTCAGGGTATCTACAGAGACATAAATTTTTTACTCCCTATGTCCTGCTTTTGCTGAACTCAGGATAGATACATTCAGATTTATTGTTCCAGTCCTAACCTCCCATAAGTTCAGTTTCTGGTCAGTTGAGTCCATTACTCCCATATCCTGTTTTGCCAAGTCCAGGATATATAGACTTATTGTTTCAGCCTTATGTTCGTATGAGTTCAACTTCTGGTCAGTTCTAAAACTGCTGGTCAGCAAACACCTTTGGGTGGGGGAGCATCTTTCAAGATGGCTACTGATTTTTCCCTTTCAGTGGGAACTCACGAAGTTTAGATAAACGGCAGTGGAACCTGCATGGGACTGGACTAGGCCCTCTGCATAGCGAGACAGTTGTGTAGCTTGGTCTGCTTAAGGGGCCCCTGGCAGTAGGATCAGGATCAACCCCTGGTGCATGAACTGGCTTTTTGGAGCCCACTACCTATGATGGGACACTTTGAACAGCCTTGAGGCAGAGGGAGGGGCTTGGACCTGCCTCTACTAAATACACCAAGCTCTGCTAACTCCCCATGGAAGGCCTTACCTTCTTGTAGGAGGGAATGGGGGATGGGTTGGAGGGGAGGCTAGAGGGATGGGAGGAGGGAAGAGGGGGATCTTTGATTGGTATGTAAAATCAGTAAAAAAAATTTTCTTAATAAACAAAAAAGAAAAAAATTATTTTTGGAAGCAGTGCACTACAGATAAAAACTTGAATACCTTATACTTGGTTAAAAAAAAAAAAAAGGGAAATCACATCCCAGTGCCAGCATTAATGAGATGATGGACTTCAGTCATTAATTCATGCATCTATCAATGAAGATTATCCTGCTCATGTGAAACAGGAGGCCCACATAAATCCTACTCCTTTTGTTTGTGTGCATGTTACATACATTGAAAATGTTTTACTACAGCAATAAAACTCAATCCTCAACACCATGTGGCAAGATTCATATCATGACCTATAATCAAAACTACTTTTGCTTCTCTGTCGCCTGTCGGCTTGGGAAGGTTCTTCCGCATCTTTAGTGTACAGGGACTCTGAGCACTGGGACGCTGAGCACTAGGGACTCTGAGCACTGGGGACTCTGAGTGGCAGAGACTTACTCTCCAGTTATTTTGAATAATTCACTTTCTCAGTTTCTGGGAAGTATACCAAGAAAGATTCACTCTGACTTCTCAAATGATTGTTAATTATGCAGTGACACTTGCATTTAGCGCCACCTTTTAAAACCCATCTCTTTAGAAATGGCAGGAATAAAACCACATGTTTTTTTTTAAAGCTGATTGAACACTTGACAAAACAATGTTTTCTGATGAAATACTTCGAGCTTAATTTTTGCTTTAAGTGTATTGGTTCCACTTTAGCACTGGAGATTTAACTCAATCATGGAAAATGTCTTTCAGAAATCCTCATCAATAAGGGCAACCTTAACTATCAAATAGCTAAATCAGGTACAATTTCTATCAGAAAAAAAAAGTCGACTTTATTTTTCTACTCAAATAGCTATTTCAAATTCTATAAAACATTGTGAAACAGATCCCTAAAAATACTAATCAAGGTAATGCAGCGCTAACTGTTACATGTGTAAGTAGGTTGTAGAGCAAGATGATCAACATGCTCTGACATAGAAAAGTCCCGCTGGCAAGTTTATGTCACTTTGACACAAGTTGGAGTCATCTGGGGAAAAGGAACCTCAAATGAGAAAATTCCACACCACATTGGCCTGTAGGCAACACTGTGGGGCATTTTCCTGATTGATGATTATCATGAAGGGGCCCTGTTCACTGTGGGTGGTGGCAGCCCTGGGCTGGCTGAGCAAGCCATAGGCAGCAAGCCAGTAAGCAGCATCCTCAGCATCCTCCAAGGCCTTTGCATTAGTTCCTGCCTCCAGGCTCCAGCCTTGAGTTCTTGCTCCAACTTCCCTCCGTGATGGGCTGGTACCAGGAATCATTAAATGAAAGAAACCCTTTCCTTCCTGGGTTGCTTTAAGTCATGGAGTTTCATCACGACAAACCCCTAAGACAAAAGTGTTATTATTTGAATAGGATATGTCTTTCAAAGGCTCTATTTCAGAAGTCACTGAAACTTTTGGACATGGGGCCTGGCTAGCAGAGGTAGGGCCCTGGGTTTACAGGATATAGCTGAACCCTGATTCAGGCCTGGCTTTCTGCTTCCTGGTATGAGATCTGAATATTCCCAGCCATATGAACCTATCACCACAGGCTCTGAAAATGCCTTTCCCACTATGAGAGACTGTAAGTTCTCAAACCATGAGCCAAAATAAGTCATTCTTCTTCTAAGTATCTGTCAGGTATGTGGACTTAATGGCAGAAAAGTAACTAACCTACAAGGTAGGTTGTTTCTCCAGAAAACTTGTATGCAACTCTTGAATGCTGTTGACTGGCTTTGAGGAATAATTATGTAAGAATTCATGTCAAAATCAAGAATACCACTAAGAATGAAAAGATTCTTCCAGGCTGTTAATCGGTCTAACAGCAGAGAAATTTTGTTCCAGTTAGGAAAGGATATTAAATATTTTATATGATAATGTGAGGAGAAATGATTATAATTGAATAAACATTTCATGTCATAATTTGTACAATACTTTTGACAATTTTATTAAACAATGTACATCATCTGAAAGAATCCTCATGAAAGTGTCTTTATCTTTGGATTTAGCCACTTGATAGCTTCAGAAAGCCTTATAATTCCATTTAAAACAGTCAGCAAGAGACACAACGACATGTACCTGTAGTCCCAGCTACGCAGGAGGCTGAGACAGGATTATTGCTTGAGCCCAGGAGTTCAAGGCCAGCCTAGGCAACATAGCAAGGTCTGGTCTCAGAATGAATGCATGCATGCATGAATGAATGAATGAATGAATGAATGAGTGAGTGAATGAGCAAACAAACAAAATCAGCACTGCCAGTCCATGATGTCTTTGTTTCTTGTTAGTCCAGTAATCTTCCTAGTCAAGTAGTCAGAATCTACCCTATGGACAGATGCTAAGAACTGCAGAAAACGGTTCTACACAATCCCTTGCAGAAGCCGTTTTTCCCTAGTTGATGTCTCCTACCATTTTGTTGTGTTGTTGTTACTGCTCCACCCTGTCCACGATCTCCCTCAAAAGGACAGGGAGGAAAAGGAAGACGTGTTAAGTAAATATTGTCCTTATTCCCATCATTCCACCTTCCGTACATCTGAAATCTGAAAATCCATATGAGTCCAAAGACCCCATTTGTTGCTCATTAACACTACAATCATCGTTAACACGAATAGGCGAAGGAAAAGCCTGAGACTCTGTCTTCATGACTAATTAGAAGAAACCTTCTGTTCCCTCCATCTAGGGTTGGGTGTCATGTTAAGGGCCATGTGTCATAGCTGAGATAGATGAAATTTCTCTTTAAAAAAAAATAGTGTGGAAAAGGATTATTATGAACCCAGAATCATTTTCTGCAGATTGATTTTAGGAAAAGAATACGGAAGACCTGAAAACAAACTTCCTTAAAGCTACCCATAAGCAGACAAGTGTACACTCTGTGGAAAGCTGCCACAGACTCCAGTCTGAACTTCCTGAGTCTCTTCTGCTCAGGTCTTCCCTGAACCAATCCAAGACTCCTTTTCTTTTTTCAATCATAGAGTCTCAGGGCCTGGAGGAATTACAAGACATTTCCAAGGAGAACCCGAGGAGGTGCAGATGGTACTGCAGTCAGGCTGTTGGAACAGCATGGAGCAGCTTGTTTCCAGTCTGCTTAGTGCTGCTGTTAAGTAGTTCCACCATCAAACAACAACTCTTGATAAAGGTTCCTGACCTTTTGTTGGTAAAACAAGGGTCCCACTGCTCCCTAGGCCCAGAAGATTAATGTTGAAAACTGCCTTTCCAGCGGAGGCAGGTGATAGACGTGAGTGAGGCGGGGAGTGAGAACCGATGAAAAAGAAGAAGGCATGTTTCATCCCAAGGTAGAGTCCGCTGTTTCAGCTGTTCTCCTATTGTTACAGCGGCCATTTTTCTACCTAGATGTTTACATGGAATCTCTCAATTTGTAAGCACTTGTAACTAATCAACACTCTTAGAAACACAGTGTAGACAAACGTAAGGGGTCAGTAGGTTATATCTGGTCCCTAGTTGGTTGGCCATCTGCTCTCCAACGCAATATGGCAATGCCTTTTTTTGCCGCTGGTGAGAGAACAAAGTCTTGATCAAAGTTTGGGGCTCCTGCTTGACCCCAGCCAGCCTCCAAATGTAGCCTTGCTCTGCCACAGCAGGTATTAACCATTAACAGTTTAATGGCTGCTCCTGGAATGATTCTTGTATGTTTACAGTGGAGGGCAGGGTCAACAATCTATCACTGTAAGCTTATGGAGGCTGAATGAGCCATCTTCAGTGACCTCCCAGAATACCACAGGTTTCTTCTCAGAACTGTAAACATCATGTATTCCAGCTTCTGTGTTTTTACAACTGCTAGCAACTATTTCTTTGGGGGGTACCAGCACTCTGATTAGTAAATGGAAGCTCTGTGGCCTCCAGTTTTGCTCTAGATATGCTCCTCATAACCATGGTCTCCAGAGCTCCAAGAACTTTCAGTTGAAGAAGCATCTGTAATTCCAGGTTTCAGATTTTCTTATATACACAATATATAAGAAACCTACAATAAACCCTAGGTTCTTTTTAGTAGAGATGGTGTATTATCTCAAAATTATGTCCCCAAATTCTTTAGTTTTCCCCATTTCAAGAGATGTAACTTGATTTTCTATCTTGTAGAGTATACCATAAGACTGTAAACTTAGTGGCTAATTTACATGAACAGAATATGGTATTCGGTTTGGGGATATCGTTTGCTTGCTTTCTAGTTTCTTTTTCTTTTTTTCTGGTTGCTGGTTGTAAACCAAGCTGGCCTGAAACTCACTATGCAAACGAGGCTGACTCAAGCTGATGGCAATCCTTTGGACTTGACTCCTTAGTTCTGTGATTATAGATGTGAGCCACCATCCCAGAACAATGGTGAGGTCTGAGACTTGATCAGAGTTACTTGGGCTTGTTCCTAGCTCTTTGTGTGTGGTGTGGTGGTGGTGGTGGTGGTGGTGGTGGTGGTGGTGGTGGTGTGTGTATGTGTGTATGTGTTGCTGTAGATAAAATCCAAGGTTTTGTGCATGCAAGGCAAGCTACTCTACCAACTCAATATCCCAAACATCTCTTGACAGATATATTCTTTAGGAGGGCAGAAATTACGGGGACATCTAGACAGCTCTGCCCAGAGACCTGTGAATAGAGGGACTGAGGTGCTGTGGTGGTTTGAAAGAAAATGGCTCCCAAAGGGAGTGTCAGTATTAGGAGGTGTGGCCTTGTTGGAGGAAGTGTGTCACTGTGAGAGTGGGCTTTGAGGTCCGTTTTTCTCAAGTTTCCCTCAGTGTGACAGTCCGTCGACTTCCTGTTGCCTCTGAGTCAAGATGTAGCACTCTCAGCTCCAGCACCACATCTGCCTGCATGCTGCCATGCTCTCCTTCATGCTCATAATGGACTGAACCTCAGGTATTGTAAGTGAGCCACCCCAATTAAATGTTTTCTTATAAGAGTTGCTGTGGTCAGGGTGCCTCTTCACAGCAGCAGTAAACCCTAAGATAGGTGCACAGCCAACAGCCAAGGGAATGGGCATGGTTCTCCAACCCCAACCAGAACATCAGATAGCTGTAGCCTCATTTGACATCTTGACTGCTAGGAGATACTAATAACCACCAGCTATACTACTCCAGAAATCCTGACCTGTAGACCCTGTGGGATATGAAAGTATATGGTTTCAATATGCAAACTGTGGTTGCCACCTCTTTAGTAGCAACAGATGATTAAGATGGACAGAAATAAAATAACAGAGAAATGCCACTCCAATGGCCCAGTCTCATCATCTCTTCATAATCTTAATTTGATAAGGCAGAGCATATCCCCTCATAGCTGTGATACCCTTCCAAGCAAAGGGAGCTTGTTGAGTAGGAAAGTAAGGATTGTTTCTAAGTAGAAAGGTAATGAAATAAAAGAAGACCTTCCTTTATATGCAGAGGCATTAGCCTCTGGGGGTGTGTACAGGTACTGGTATCTCACCTGAGATGTGCATTAATTTCAAATTAAACCCAACAACCTTCCAATTTATAAGATATCTCTTGACATGCACGATCAGGAACCAGGGTCTCCCCCAAAGCATCTCTATCCAACCTACTGATACACTCCCAGTGTGGGGATGGTAAGATTCTCTCTCTCTCTCTCTCTCTCTCTCTCTCTCTCTCTCTCTCTCTCTCACTCATTTTAGAATTCTGTTCTTTATCCTCTACTGAGTTAAAATCTCAGTATCTACAGTACACCAGTCGATTCTGAAGCTGTTCCATAAATCAAGGGGATGCTTCTGTCCCATAATGAATGAGAAAAGCAGTAGAAATTTCTCAACAGACAAGATGGTAAATGGGGCTAGAATCATCTGATGTTCTGGCTGGGATTCGAGAACCATGCCCACTCCCTTGGCTGTTGGCTGGGTAACTCAGTCCCTCTATTCATAGGTGTCTCTTAGAGCTATCTAGATGTTCCCATAACTTCTGCCTTCCTGAAGAATATATCGAGCCGGGTGGTAATGGTGCACGCCTTTAATCCCAGCACTTGGGAGGCAGAGGCAGGCAGATCTCTGTGAGCTCGAGGCCAGCCTGGTCTACAAGTCGAGTTCCAGGACAGCTAGGACTGTTACACAGAGAAACCTTGTCTCAAAAACTCAATCAATCAATCAATCAAAAAAAAAAAAACCAAAAAACCAAAAAAACAAAAAACAAAAAAACAACCAAACAAACAAACAAAAAGAATACATTGAGAGGTTTGGGAATATCATTGAGTTGGTAGAGTAGCTTTCCCTGCATGCACAAAACTTTGGATTCTATCTACAGCAACACATGTACACACACACACACACACACACACACACACACACACACACACCCCACACACAAAAAAGAGTTAGAAATAAGCCCAAGTATCTATGGAGTATGAATCCCCCAATTTTGTTTTCAGAGTCACTTGAGACCTCTAAAAGGCTCTGATGATGGCATCTTATCCCCTACAGGGTTCTGGGTGATTACATACCTACACATTAACGGCTTAAATGCTTAGTTCAGAACTGTGTCCTCTTACACATTTAAGCCTTTTCTCTGTGTGAAGGTGCAAACACTTCAGAGTGGGTCACCACGGCAAGGAAGGGGTGAGAAAGTGCATTCTGAGGTGTGTGGGGATGCCTTAGAAAGAATATGTCTAGCAATGAAAGGATTTGGATTTAATTCTCCTTTGTGACCAAGGCAATGATGTTAATACCAACTTAATAAGCCCCTACCTTGTCCCTAGTCTCATAAAACCCTCAAAGAGAAAATTCTTGAAAGGTAAATCTTCTCCCTTCTAACACTTGGCCTGGTGTGAGAGGTCCTGGGAACACAAAATAACCATGGATCTGCATAGGCATTAAAAAGTATGACTGCAATGATGAGCCACATCACAGGTGTCTTACAGCTTGCATATTTATTGAACAAATACTACTAAAATAGCTCAAATACATTGGGTACTTATGAGAGCAACAGTAAGGACCACATGTTACAAAAGCCTGCGTCTCCAGCAGTGCGCAGCTGCAACTCTACATAAATGCCACAAATGCACAATACTGTTTTCTTGCTCTATTTACATAGCTGATATATCTATCCTAACAAAGGTGGGGGTGGGAAAGGGGAATGCACAAGAAACTCAGGCCAGTGGGGGAGCGAGAAGAGAAGGAAGAAGGACAGTGCATGCGTCATTGGTGTTTAACAGTCAGAAGCGCAAACAGTTCAGAACAAGGCCTGCCCTGTCAAAGGAAGAGCTAAAGACGTTATATAAAAATTAAGGTGGGCTTTCAGTCTGGCTAACACAACAACATTCCGTGAAGAGATGGCATTATCGGATTTTATTTTTGTTTATCCATTTCATTGGGAGCAAGGACAAAAATGTAAACTCTACACCTTGCTTATCAAAACTGCCCAAAAAAAGTTGTTTTGCCTTTTATCAACGTCATCATCATAATCATCATCATCATTTTGTAAAGACATTTTTTCCAATTTCAACTTTGGGACAGGTATAATTTTCAAATTCCTACTCAGATGTCAGTACTTGGATTTGTTTTTCCCACATGGCACTTATTGAAAAAGAGTGGACCTTTACCCCCCTGAATACCAGTCAAACAAAAAGAATCCAAAGAGATACCTCGAGATGCCTGGGGAATTATTGCTTTTCTTTTTCTAAGTCAGGCAGGTGAGGCTGCAGAACGGAAGAGTTCTGGTAGGTACATTACAGTTTTGTGATTGCTCCCGCTAACGTGACTGCACATCCACCAGAGCCAGCCATGAGGGGACAGCCCCTCACACTCCTGGTAGCATCCGCTCAACCTACAACACTGAAGAAGAAAGCCACACTGAAGACACAAGGAAAACAAGACAATCCAGTCTAGAGAACAACATTCGGGGAAACAGAGTACCAACAACACCTTCTCAGAACATGGAAATAAAAAATAACTCCATCAGAGCTACCTCGCCAAGGAGCATGTTGAAAGTCCAAAATAGCACCATTCATCAGTGTCTCAGGTCCTGTGGCAGCATCTCGGTCACTTACCACAAGGAAACAATGAGTTTCAAACTACTTCTATACATCAAAAGAGTACATGGATAAAATATAGAGATATACAGACAATTGATGAACATAAACTACTAGGCTTGTTACATCTAAGTGAGAAAAAAAAAGTGGGGGGACTCTCAGCCTCTGCAAGAAGCAGTCGGGAGCCATGTGATGAAAAGGTGGGAGTGGACCAGTCATGTGAGAGCAGAGGGAGTTTGAGTTGTGGAAGACATTGTTGTAGCGAACCAGGCCTGAAGGCCCACCTGTAGGGGTTGTAAACGTGGATTCACAGTGTGAAATTCTGAGTATTTTCACTTGAGTCTGAATGATTAGAAACTGTTTTGATGATACCTATTTGTCCACTGTAAATTCTCTAAAGCAAGGCTTAGAGTCCCATAGTTTCTTCTTATATTTGATGATTTACACAGAAAAAAAATCCCATATATGATACCAAGACCTCATCAAAACCCCATACACCATATGCAATACAAATGGAGGTGTTACAATTAAAAAAAGTAGAGGTAACTGATATTCGGGGAGCAGAACTCATGGCTGCCTGGTGGAGTCAGAGAGGCAGCGCTGGTCTCCTCCATCTTCTTACGGTTCACTTCCTTTGGCACAGGAAGTCTTCCCTGCAGGGAACACACAGACAAACAGAGAGACAGAGAGACAGACAGACACACACAAAGATATACTTAGTCACTTTTTAAACCATTTGAAAAGATTTTTTTTTTGCTTCTTCTACCCACTTTTATCCTTGAACTTGTGCTATTTTGCAAATAGTTTCTATATTAACAGTATTCTCTTGAATGTAAATATTAGGTCAGCGGGTGGTGAAGCAATTAAAGACCAGCTTTCCTTTGCTTGTGCAGAGGCAAGTGTTTCTGTCATGGTGGTGGCACCGTTCCTCAGAGTCAGATCTCTGGGAGAGTTGCTAATACTAGACAGCACCCAGGATCAAACTGGGTTAGGAGTGCACATCGGAGTGCCAATACATTTTTTAAAGGTTTATTTTATGTGTGTATAAGCATTTGCCTGCATGTATGTACATGTACAGCATGTATGCCCAGTGTTCATGGAGGCCAGAAGAGGGTATTGGATCCCTGGAACTGTAGTTACAGATGGTTGTGAACCATGATGTGGATGCTAGGAACTGAACTCAGGTCCTCTGCCAGAACAGAAAGTGTTCTTAACCACGGAGCTATCTTTCTAGACTCCTATTTTTTATTTTTCAGTGAGTGATGTGATGGAGGGCTGACAGTAGTCTATTTTCCATTACACAATAAAAGACTTTAAATATCACAGTGCATAAATCTCTCTGTGTGAACTTTCTATAAGCAACTGGCCCACTTCATCCAAGCGCTAATGTCAAGACTAAAATGGTACCCAAGATCCAAGTGTTTGAGATGCACACAATGGAAAGGAATCCCAGATGGCAGCTGTAGGAAAGCGAAGGAGAGGGGAAACTACATCCAGAGGATGGTGATATTCAGGCAGCCTAGAGCTCAAGTCTTTCCTTACAGAGCTGATGACTGAGATGATGGGCCCGACGGGTGGCTGATGACTACCACTGTGTCACCTCGGCTGACACACAGGCGAGGCTGACAGGGAAGTGCAGCCTCCACCAGAACCTAGCAGCAAAGAGAGCAGGACAGCGGGGGCCCACTGAACAACTGACACAAAAACTTCATTCATTCAAAGAGAAAGTCGGCATGCCCCATCCAGACACCCTCACACTGAGGACAAAGGTCTCTCTTAATTAAACCGTTACTTATTGGTGTTTTCTTAGGGAGGAAATAGCCTTTGTGGGTTTTAAATATTTCTTTTCTTTTTTTATTTTTCTTTTTATCTTTTTTCTCAGGTTATAGGTTCTAACAAGAAAGTTTCGATGAAGTTGTCTGGATGGAAGTGCTTGGATTGAAGTGATATCCTGATTTTGTGACTTGTAAATTATCACATTTGAATCTATGCTGAGGATGAATTTGGGAGCCAGGAACTTCAAACAACCTGAAGCTGAGTACTATTTCCAGTAGCCTCAAGGTAGATCACTCAAGCTGAAGAAACACCACCTACTGCGTGGGACACCCAGTGTGCCTACAACTTTGAAAGCATTTCCACATGAAATTTCCCCACGTGAAACCCACACAGTGTGCCCCTTAACAACCCAGTCTAGGTTGTGATGGTGTTTTGGTATCAGTAAATAGCCAGAAAAATATAACTCCTCACACACCATTAAGGGTCTAAACAAAATTCCTCAAAGCATATTATTGGGGCACTCAATAATAGTGTGTAAAACATGGTAAAAATTAGTAGTTGTGAAAACAAACCTTGAAATTTGGTATACAACCCACAAATTAAAAAAAGAAATCCACTGATATTTTCCAAGTAATGCCGCCACCTCATCTGACCAGTTAGTGAGGCCTTGAAACCGTTCCAAAGTCAGCACACTGCCGTGTCTTGCTTTATGAGACTCAGTACCACTAACCTTTGACCTCCATGAAAAACACACTATAAAATGAAAACTGAGAGCTAGGGAAGAGTATTTCAGATCTGAATTTAGCACTAGCGTGACTTCGTCTCCCTCAGGCACTTCGTCACTCATTATGGTTCTGAATGCTTGCACTCATTACTGGATTTTGAACCTACAGAGAGAAACAGAAACCAAAACAGTCCCTACCCAGTCTGCCCTTAATTAACTTGTTCTAGGGGAGACACCCAAGTAACCGCATGACAGAAGACCATCAGTAGGTCATGCAGAGGCATGCTACTGAAAGACCTTGAGGGCCAGTAAACTAAAGGGGAGGAACTCCCAAATAGACAGCTCCCTGCACCTCCTCCCTGGAGCCTGGATTTACTAGATTACAATCCTCTTCCTTGACTCCTACCATTCTGTTGTAAAGAACTGTCTGTGTCCAGCGTACCTTTTTCCCCAGAAGTCAGGCCTTAGGATAGTTGAGGTGAAACAGTTACCTTTCTCCATCATCCACACACACACACACAATGATTCTTATGAGGCAGAGGACCCTGAGTAATCTACAGGTCTGAGGGTGGACGGCAAGCAGAGATGCTCGGTGTCCACAGAAGCCACCTCCAGGTGGATGGAGTTCTTTCCAATGACTGCTGGCTCAGTCCCAGTTACTAAGTAATGTGCTTTGGACCAAGTAAATTGAGATTATCTTTCATGCAGGTATGCAAAGGTGTGCTTTTCTAGAAGTTTCCTTCTGGACAAAGGACAAGTATATTATCCATATATTAAAATACCACTGCATATTTAGAGAAGAAATAACAAAAGAGCTGAGGGTGTGGCTCCCACTACCTACAGCGCTTACCCTAGAGCATGCTTTGGTGGAGGCACAGAGTGAAGGGACGCACCACTGACCTCACACCCCACTGAGGACCCTCAGCTAGTCTTTGCCACTTGGTTGACATTGCCAGCATCAAAGGCTGCTGTAGGGAGGGCTGATTCTTTCTCACCCTCAGCTGCTTCAGGGGAATTATGCCCTGATTTGGCCCAGAAAAGAACGTCTAAGGACAAAAATGCACACGCATATGTAGAAATGATTTTAAGGGGTGAGGCACGTAGCCCAGTGGCAGAATACGTACCTAGCATGGGTTCTGCCTCCAGCACCATCAAAACAACAATAGCAACAACAACAATAATAAATAATAGTAGTAATGAGGAGGAAGAGGAGGGGGTGATGGTAGTGTTAAATGGTTGTTACTGCTGTATGTGGTGGTGCTGGGGTTGTGGGACGCCGATGAGTTCTGTACTTCAGTTCTTTTCTACTCCGGCTCAACAAGACTAGCATACGTTGAGTTCCATCAGGTCCCATAAAATTTCGTTCATCTGCATTTCTGCCAAAAGTTTCAACTTGACCTTCAGAAAGTCTAAAAATGACTTAGAATTGTTTTCTTTCCATGTCAACTGCCAGATGACAGGATTGTGATTTCTAAAACTTCTGTCAATAATGGGAACTGCCTAAACCATTTAGTGTAAATCAGGTCGTCTCATACAGGAAAATGACAGCAATGTTACATCTGGGGTGGTACCATTGCTCAATGACATGAAACTTTGGTTTGGGGGGGGGGGAATAATATTGTATGTGTATGGGTCTTTTGCCTGCAACATGTCTGTGTACCATGAGCATATAGTGCCCACGAGGCCAGAAGTGGGCACTGGGTCCCCTGAAACTGGAGTTAAAGACAGTTGTGAGCCACCATGTAGATGCTGGGAATCAAACCCTTACCCCCTGGAAGAGCAGCAGAACTTTTAACCACTGAGCCACACCTCCAGCCCCAAGAAACTGCTGAATGGAAATTTTATTTTCAATGGATTGTTTTCTTTATCGTGAAACTAGCAGATCAGTGCTAAGAAGCACAATCCTTCCATTGAAGGTCAAACTGGTATATACTGTAGTCCAAAGTATGTACAGAGAAAACTGGTGACTTACCTTGTACGTTATGTTTTAAAAAATATGTTATTTCCAAGACCAGCATAGAACCATATTAGTGGATGATTCTGGGAGTGTACAATGGATATTAAGATGAAATGAAGTAAGCCTGATCTATTTCTTTGTGTGTGTTTATGCTTCAAACTTGAAAACAGGGTTCACCAACAGCAGCTGGGGCTCTTACCTTAGTAAGACTTCCCTCCATTTCCTTGTATGGAAATGGGTCTTGGCTGACCCAGACCAAAAGTTCCGGGTAGTAAACCTATGGAGACATAAAAGCACACACATTCAAATCACAAGGTCCATCCTGAAACTACATGGCCTCACCCCCACAAGCTCAGCTCTCAGTGATGATTCTAGATTCTAAGCTGTCCTCTTTGCCCCGCCCCAAACTGTCTGCTCAGAGCACCAGGAAACTCATTACATGTTTTCCCAATATGCACTGCACGCAGGAGAGCTTTGGCTAGTCTTCCAAGATGGAGTCCAACAGAGCGGAGATATCAATCAACGTTAGCAATAGCAGGCAAAGGGGCAGTGAATGGCATGTATGGCAGGGCGCACCAAGGGGCCATAGAGAGCTTTCAAAGCCTCTTACATTCCATAAGTATCCTTGCAAGCCTCAATGTTTATGACATGACTATTCAGGCGGTGATCAACACTGTTAGGAATTATCCTTCGTTTACCAGAAGGTTGAAGAATAGGAGGAGGGCAGAAATGTCTTCTATTCTCTCCAGCTCCATGCGGCCACTCACACCACACTGTATCCAGCTCCCCGAAGCAGCCTAGTATCTGAGAGAGGGGCAGGGAGCTGGGCAGCTGAGCAATGAATGAATCAGATAATAAGAGTTGATGAATTCTGAGGGTGGGCGGAGGTAGAGGGAGGGAGGCAAGCTGAGCAAGTCTTCTTTAAATATACAAAGGGTTATTAGCATAAGGCTGCTGACCAGCTGTTCTCTATTTCCAGAAAGCAAGATGGAGGGAGTGGGGTGGGGCGGGGTGGGGCGGGGCGGGGCGGGGGAGGCTTAAAACTACAAATTGCAGATTTAGGTCAGCTATAAGAAAGAACTTGGCACAAGAATCGTTAAATTACTAAATGAATTTAGAGTGGAAAACTGTGAAATCTTCTTTAAAAAAATTTAGAAACAGAATCCAACAGCCATCTGTCAGAACCAATTCACATTTGATACCGTACTGCCTGAAGAGAGGGATGAAATTAGAGGAGACGCCTTCGAGATCTAAGTTTTGTAAATAAGCCTCCTGTGCAATAACTGTTAAGAAGCATATCTCATTAACAGGTTAACGAAGAGACTCGGGAGTCATTTTCAGTTTTGGAAGTACTAATTGTTGAATTAGCGGTTAATATTTTGTGTGTCTCAATCAAGCTAGTTGGTTGGGGATCTGAAGCAGGAAACGTGGATGGCTCGTGTGTTCATTCTTTGGGACAACATAATAGTAACTGTTTTTGCTGCTCTATCAGTGTTTATGACACATCATAGCCACGGCTCACAAAGTAACCGCATACACTATTCAATCAAGCCCGGCAGTAGGCCTATGAATAGGGATATTTTAATTACACAGAGGGGAAAAGGAAAACTCATAAAGGTCAGGACAACTTGCCCAAAGTAACACATCCTGGGTCAGGACTGCAACTCAAATTAGGTTCCTAGATCTCAGCTCTCTTCTTCCCAGTATGCTGGTGTCTCATGTTTCCCCTAAAGCAACATGTCTACTCTCCACCATCCCTCTCTCAAAACAATACCAGCCCACAGCGACCACCCACTTTTGGCTCTCAAAGACTTGAGGGCTCATCCTGTGAGAACCATTTCCTCCCCTTGGAGCGCAGCTCCTTTCTGAGACATGTGATTCCCTCAAGTCTACCCCACTTTCCTTTCACAGATCTTTCCCTCCTCTGCCCAGCTCCTTCTTAAAGAATGACACCATCTGCCTTGTTTGGGACAGGCAGCCAGTCTTGGCGTTCTCTCTAGCCAGAAAAGAGGGGGGAAAATTACAATTTAAAATAAATAAGCTTTTTTTTTGTTTCAAGGCATATAACAAAAATCATAGCACATAAGATCCCAGTTTAGCCTGACATCCCAGTTTGACCCCAAACTGAAATCAGGAATAAGTTCACTTAATAGAAATTGACCTCAGTGACTGATCACTTTTCAACATGCTCACTACAGTTTAAAAAGAAAAGAATCAAATAGTGAGAAATGGTTTCCTCAGGAAGCAAAGGCAAAGTCAAGAAATGACATTTGTGATTGTGGGCTTCTCTGGGGATATTCCATTTTAACCCAGTCCCACTGCTTTAGCATTTAGCATATCAAAGCTACCAGAGCCTGTGTCAGCTAGAACAAGCAAAACCAACATTTGGTATAACATTCAGAACTTCTGGCAGGAGAGGGGCTGCTCGGCAGTAAGAAGCTCTGGGAAGACAGTTACTCTTAGATGCAAATCCAGGAACAGACTGATGGTAATGTGCTCCAAGTGGGCAAGACGCCCCTGTGCCCACCACTATGGCTCTCAGGAACCAACACAGTGTTGCACAGGCTGCTGGACCCTGCCTGGTTTTCTAACTGTTGGGAATATTAAGAGCTGGAAATGACTCATGGTGAAGGCCTGCAAAGGCTGATGGGACTCTGACAACAGGAATGCGCTATGGACCCATCTGGAGTCCCTGTATGGCCGCTGGCTCAAAGCCTCTCTTTCTCCTTGGTACCAATTGGCTCAAGCTGCACAACTATACACGTGGATCTAACTGTGCTTGCTTTTCTGAATTCAAGTTCATGTTTTTCGTGAAAACTAAAGTAACATTCTTTCTCACTCTTTATTGAGTTCTTACTTTGAGGGACGGTGGCTTGTATCTCAGAAACGCCAACGTTCTGGATAATGTACATGAAAATACCCTAAAACTGTTTTATGAAACAAGAAAAACAAAGTGTGCCTGGATCATCACAAGAGAAGCACGCAGTCTTTCAAAACTGTCTTCCATGTAGAAAAAGAAACAGCATTTTCCATCAAATTCTTCCAGAATATTCCTCTCTTAGAATTCAAATAGGGACCCAGGGATACAAGCTATATTTTCAAGAACTACAAAAATATGAGCGTTTACTCCAAAAATATAGAGAAGAAAGAATTTAGCATTTACTCGATTTTGCCTGAAAGTGTGTTCATATTTGTCTCTGAGCATACTAATTGATGTACCTTTTCCCACAAAGTACTAATTAATGTACCTTTTCCCATCTCACTAATCGATGATTAGATTAGGAACAAAAGGATTGTATGAAGGTGTCTTAATATGTTTAAATCTATGATACACATTTAAATATGGCTTATGATGAAAATTTATCATTTTTTATTCTCTAAAGTATTTGATCGCTGGGCCTTAAGTTTAAATATCCCAGCACAGCATACACACTGAGAATAAAAAGCTCACTTTCCTTCCTTCCTTCCTTCCTTCCTTCCTTCCTTCCTTCCTTCCTTCCTTCCTTCCTTCCTCCCTCCCTTCCTTCTCTCCCTCTCTTCTTCTTTCTTTGAAGACTACTTTACTATCAAGTTCATAATAAAAAAAATAACTTCAATTTTTAAACCTCTGGGTCATAAGCTTGAAAGCAGTTTGCTATCTGGTAGGAATTATAACTAAGAACTAGTACTGTAAATTAGAAAATTTGTGTGTGTGTGTGTGTGTGTGTGTGTGTGTGTGTGTGTGTGTGTGTGTTGGAGGGGAATCAAAGACCAGTCTTTCCATGTTTCAGAAGAAAAAAAAAAATACAACCTAGAACACTGCCTAAATTCTTTCAAGCTTTTCATTTGAAAGCTTGCTGGTTTTTGTTTTTTATTTTTATTTTTTTCCAGTAGTCTCGTGGTCCACGTTTAGGGGAGTGGAAAAGTCCTTTGTCCTATTTCCTATGATTCCCATTATTCCACAGCAGAATTTGATTCCTATGTCTTACCAGCTGGTAATTTAGAGGCTTCTAAATTTTCCCTATTTGTTTACTGACTTTATCGACATTTCCTTGAGAAGACCATTCTGAGATAATAGCCAACAAAGGCACCATTATATCTTTACTCTGAGCAAATATGCGCTACATAGCTAAATGCCACTCACTTAGCTGTTGAACCAACCTTCACAGAAATCTGAAGTAAAGACTGCTGCATGGCTTAGCTGTTAATGACCATAACTGTAATGGCGTATTTTTGTACCCTTGGAGGGGTCCATTGTGTTTCAAGGATGTAGACAAATGGCCTGCTTAAGACTTAAAAAGATAGATGCCCACCCCTTGCCATTAAGGAAACAGAGTAGGGTAGCAGGTGGCCAACCTCCATAATTAACTCTTTGTATAGCAAAGGGGTATATTTCATAATTTAGCTGCCAATTGAACAGTGTATGCCTACATATGTACATGTTCTACTATGCCTAATTGGTCAGGAGGTTGTGAAACCTAGTCCTATAATTTGAAGAGAATTTATGTGCATATTCATACACCTCATTTTGGTAAAAATCCTCTGAAGTGGCACAATTACGAATCTTCCTCAAAAGCCACCGAGTCCCAAGTGTTGCTGGTCGCAAAAGTGAAGGATGTAAACTGAAACCATAAATGAGGAAGAAAGATCATTTTTCCCTGAGCAGCATCGCACCAAAGACCAAATGGTGCCCCCCAAATGATGCATTGCGCTGGCTCTCTCGAGCCCTGGTCTTAGAGGCCTGCATAAGCTAGACAAAGCTTCTTCAAGGGAAAGCACATGGGAAGAAATCCATTGTCACTGGAAGACAGAAAGCATGGAAAACTCTGGGCCACCCAAATGATGTATAGAATCCTTATAAACTTCAGAGAGCAGAATAAAGGTGTTAGTGCCTAAGCTGGCAAACACTCTGTGATGGGAACTAACTGAAGCACACACACACACACACACACACACACACACACACACACACACACACCCCTTCACATACTGGCTGTTAGAACAATGAGTAATTAGAGAGAAAACATTATGGGTCTTCCTGCCAAGAAGGAATGGCTGGCCCTGTAGCTCTGCTGACACTCTCAGAGTCCCCATGGTTTGACAAGTCTCTAACACAGAGAAAGTGGGGTGGGGGAAGATAATTGTACCTCAAAAGAAAGACTGGGATGGCTCCCAACTTGGTCCTACCCATTGGTATCAGCTCAACCCTAGGTGCGTGTTCCTGTGATGGGCCGAGAATACGTTCCTGTCTGCTTTCGTATTCTGTAGCAGACTGTGTGACCATTTCACATTATGTGTTGGACAATCCAAAGACTGGTAATTCTTTGCTGGCGCAGTCAGAGCACTTGCAACAAGCTGTGTGGACTTTAATAGCAGGATCCTCTGAACTCTTTCTGCTCATTGTAAAGCCGCCATGAGAGGCCGCTGATGAATACGTGGGAACCTGACAGCTGTGGAATTTTATTTCTAGACTTCAACTAGGCAGAGAAAGGAAATGAGAATCTCCTTGCTGGCAACCAAATGAAAGTGTTTACATGTGAAATTAATCGTCAGCACAAGGAGCTTTCACAGCCCCTCTGTTCCACAATGTAATATTCTGTTTGGCTGCCGACTTTTAGATTTTTGTCTTCTAAGAACAACAGCAAAGACTTTCAAGGGTAGCAACAAACAAAGGCAGAAACAAGCCACAAAAGGTTAACAACTGTGTCTGGCTTTTCTTTTACACTACTGTATGAACCCACTGATTATGTGAATTTTCTAGGCTTTGATGGGGCACAGTTCAAGTCCAGGTATAGTGCGCTGGCTTGATAAAGCAGAATAACACTGAGGTCACCTGCAAACACTTACAACTGCCCTTTATCCCAGCCTCATTCCTGCCCGATAGGAACTTGCTAGCACAATGAAATCCATCTAAGACTACAGACACCCAAAACAGAGAGCATGCATCGAGGGATTCTCAGTTTTCTGCCAAGACACCTCCCCGGGACTGGAGGTCAGTCTGGTACAGGATTCAGAGCCAAGTGTGGTCTAGACTCGAGGAAGTAAGCTCCGTGCTTCAAATCTGGACTTTAATGGGTGACTTCTCTGTAATGAAGACAAAACAAAGTCTAAACAGCTGGTAACAGCTCAAAGTAAACCACGAGAGAAAGCACAAGACTGAAGCTTTGGAAAACAGCTCGTCCCGTCTCAGAAGAGACTTTCCAAACAAAGAGCCAAAAGCTAAGGAAGCTTTTGAAATTCTGAGATTATGTAGCTGCAGCTGATCGACAAAAAAGTAGAGTTGGGCAGCGAGATGCCTTAGCAGAGTAAGGCTTGCGGCCAAGGCTGATGGCCTGAGTATGAGCTGGCTCCTGTCCTCTGACTGGCACAATTGTCCTATGGTACACGTGCACACGTATGTGCATGTGTGCATGGGCACACACACATAAATTAATTAATTAATTAATTAAACAAATGTCAGTAAATTGTTTTAAAGCAGAGACCACAGTAGATTTGCCTTTTCAGTAAAGGGAAAAAAAACAAATGAGAAAGAGAGAATAAAAGAGGAAAACTGAATCTCTGTTAAGCTATAGCCAAAAAGCCCTTGAGGCGTGTAAGCACAGCATAAGCTTTTCTTTACCCCTATGACTCCAACAAATATGTTATTAAGATCTTTTACCTCCCTGGAGTAGAACCAGAGTAAATATTTACTTAACACATCTGAATTCTAAGTCTGGACCACCTTATCCCACTGGATGGATTTGCTTGCATTTGTCAGTAAGAAAGGAGAAACATGGCGTCTTGTGAGATTTCTCCAATGCTGAGGGTCCATCGAGGAAGAGAACACTGGGCTGTTCGTTCTGATTTACGTGCAGTATGCCCAAGTACAGCTCTAAACCACAGTCAGCACTCTCTCCCACAGGAGTAGTACTGCTGTTCTCTTCCCAGCCTCCAAGTCCAGCACCTCAGAAATCCTTCTACGGACATCCCATGGCTAGCAGGAAACTCCAGACTTAATTTCTTTTAACATTTTAAATTTTATAACTTTGTTATTAAAAAAAACTTGCAACTGCTTAAAACTGTATTTCTTTTGTTAAAGCCTTCAGTCAAAGACTAGTGAGATACTTCATAACCTAGACAGAAAATGCTGGATTTCCCTGGTCTGGGCGGATGACAGACTGCTGCCCTGAAGGTCTGAAGACATTCCAGAGCATTCATCCGGTTGATTTTTGTAAAAGACCTAAGAAGAAGCTTTCCAGAAAAAGCTGCATTTCCTCCACAAGTGTTCATTCCAAAAGGCAATAGTTACTCTTTCCACCAGACCAGTGTCTGTGGCTGGCAGCTACAGCCACAGCCGCCCTGGCACTGGGCAAACGTCATCTCACAGATGCTTGTCATTGTAGACTGAGGGACCCTCAGCACCTCATAACCAGGTCTGGAGGGAAAGTCGTTTCTCCGTAAGAAGACACAGCTTATGAGAAGCCTGGCCTTCTCGAGAAAAGGAGCTGTGTCTAGGGATCTGCATGCACAGTCTACAGGAGCTCGGGTCGAAAGAGGCCAGCCGCTAAGCCATTTCCCATGGCCTGACCTCGGGACAAACCAGCACACGTCTAGATGGACAAGAGAGATGACAGAAGCGTGGAACGGATGTGCTACAGCTCTGGACACTGCCCGGTTTCCAACTACTGGGTGAAGCAAGGACTGAAGGCTGAAGGCATGTCTGCTGAAGAGTCCTGGAAGGCGGAGGACCAGAGGAGGACCTCCACCCCACGTGGAATGGGTGTTTCAGATGAAGGCATCAAGAAAAAAACAATGCTTTGAAGAGTTGTGAAACTGACTGTAAAGGAGACTGCAAGTTCGAAGGGAAAGTGCCTGACCAAGATCCCACCTGTATTCTAACCACCATGAAACCCCTGTTTAAACTTAGAGCATCATCATAAACCTTGACTTTATTCACCAACCTTCTATTTAAACCCCATCCTGAGTTTTCATTCCACTGTTAACCAAACATCAAAAGTCTACTTTTCCAAGAGAGGAGACTAATGGGTGTTGTGGGAACCCACAGGGACTGAATGCAGAAATTCATGGACCCACACTCACTTGTAGTAAGCTGTCATGGAGTCCACCATAATGCTTAGGGTTGGTTTGTTTACCTCCCTTCCCCCTTGCAGAAGATGAGCCCAGGGCTAAATGTTTATTCTATCATTGAGCCACACACCCCAATTTACATGTGTCCTTTTAGAAAAACAGTTGTAGGCATGTGGATTTATGTATGCATTCAGTGGTACTGGGGAGGGAACCCAGTACCTTATGCATGCCAGGCCAGCATTCCACCATGAAGTTTCACCCTTAGCCCTGGGCAATAATTTAATCCCCACCATTTTCCTATAAGGATGAAATGAGCCGATACACAGTATTGGCACCAGAGCCAAGCAAGGTGGGTGCTCCCGGGACCACTCTCCCCTCACTTACCATTCTATGGGTGAAGACACTGAGGGAGAGTTGGGGGGTCTTTCCCAGGGTCACACAGTCAAGACATGGAGAAGACAGATCGCCTCTGTCTTTACAGGCTCAGTGGTCACAACTGACACTGTGTGCCTTCCCTGGAGCCACCCGGATTGTCTCCCTGAGGCTCTCCAGAGAATGGAGAGGCCTGCTTCCAACCCCAAAGAGTGCTGATCACCCCCTCTTAGTGCCCTGGAGATGAAATGTAGATACATTTCTGATACTCACTGTCAAAAGTAATTTTCTCAAATTATTTGTTGTTCTAAAGCCTATTTCCAGTAAATAGTCACTCCTTCAAATAGAACTAACCTTAAGGAAAAAAAAAAAAAAAAAAAGCAGTCTTCGAGGACACAGGATTTGTTCCATAGTGCTCAAGTATTACCACTGCTGCTGTGGAAGTCTACTAGGTGAGCAGAAACTTCAACATGGCGACACTAAGATTTTGGATGTTACTGAACCCAACCGAAGAAACACTGGCAGTCTCCATTTATCAGTTTTCATCTCCATCCTTCCCCCTCCCTCCCTCCCTTCCTCTATTTCAACTTCCCTGGAAGGAAATGATCAACACGGCACAAATGTATCTAGCAACTGCTGCAGCAAATGACAAGGCCCATTTGCCGAGAAACCACATTGTTTTATTATGACCCCCAAATGAACTCTCCAACAGCTCCTCCTCAGATGGCCTCCGAAGGCCGTTCTAATTCTGCTCACTGTTCTCTTTCATGGAAGATATTGGAAATCCTGTTCACTATACCTTTGCTTTTCAAAATTCTAGCCAACTTCAAAACACACTGCTAAGAGAATTCGAGTCTTCTCTTTAGCAATGATATGTGGAGACAAACCATGCATTGCATAAAATATGTGATCTTGACTAAAAAGGAAGAAAATAAACACTAATTAGAGCAGAGAGGCAGTGAGCAAGCTACTAGAAATTAGAAATTCAGAAAGAAAACAGATTTAACATGATTTAATTTGGGAAGTTTTAATTGATGTAGCAGAAATGCAGACAGTTCTAAAGACAGGCTAATGAAGAGATGGAGAAGGGGTAATAAGCCAATTACTAGGTAGTCATGGTCTAAAGACTCCAAATAACAAGCAATAAAATGTGTCCTATTTCATGCTCAGACCACATGGAAGACTACATTCACCATAACTAAAGTTCTAAGAACAGCTGGTGATTTTAGTAAAAATTCACATTATCAAATAAGTTGCTTCTATGAGGCCAAAGAATAAATTTAATTGATCCTCTGATTGAATTGATTTTGACAGTGTAGATAACCAAGCCTCATATAATAAAATTAAAGCTTAAAAAACAGTCCTCAGGAAAAAGGGGTCGGGGTAGGAGAGACTCCGTAAAGATGAAATAAGAGGATGTGGAGACCTGGCTCCCAGACCAGGATAATAAGATCTGAAGAATTTAAGATTCCATTATCAAGAACTCAACAAACTGCCAGGCCAAAGCACTGGATGATGTGTAGTTAGATCTAACTCTACAAGAGAGCCAAGCTCGGAGACTTGACCTGGTACAGATCATTGGGGCTTTGGAAGAAATCAAATCCAGATAATCCAGATACACATGTATGAAGACAGAGGGCTTAAAGATATAAGCAGATATGTTGATTCTGTATTAACTAACTGGCTAAGTATGGAATTTCAATTGCCCAGTCAATCCACGAAAAAAATATTACGAAGTCCTCACTTCCTGTGAAGTAGTGGGTGTGTGGTGGGCGCCTTGCAAAAGCAGAATGCACATTTTTTTTTTTAAATCAATAAGTGATGTCCCATTGATTTGGACGGGGACCATCAAAGAAGCAAACACAATTTTCCAAAAGGCTTTTTGGGGGATGGGGTGCTAAGGAGATGTTTCCATGGAAAAAGTGCTTTGACACAACCACGAAGACCACACTTTGCATTCCCAGTACTCATGTAAAATCTGAGTGTGGCAGCACGTGTCTGTAACCTCAGGGCTGGAGGAGACAGCTGGAGTCAAGGGCTATCTGGTCAGTCTCTCTGAAATGGCAAGTTCCATGTTTAGTAAGGAATCTGGTTTCAAAAAACAAGGTGGAGAGCAGCTAAAGAAGACAGTGGACATCAACTTCTAGCCTCTACATGTACATGCAAGGGTGAGCAACACACACACACACACACACACACACACACACACACACACACAATCACAATCACAAGCCACAAATCAAAGTCTGTTCAAGAAAGCAGTGTGCTGGTTAATATAATTCATCTGTTCGAGTTCTAATTATCTTAATCATACAACATCTGAAACCCTCTGATGTTCATGACTTTGAACCATGGCTGTATGCCCTGTACCTGTTCTCTGTTTCATCTGGTTTAACTGAGTTCCTACAGCGCATTAGGGGGAATGCTCAGCCATAGGCTGCCAACCCCACACATGCTAATACGGCCACTTAGCAAGTGTCTGACACTTTCAGACTACGGTCTCAACAAGCCTTGGGGTAACTTTCACAAGGACCACCTAGTGAAGGGTAGGAAACTCTGCTGTGCTGGAAGTACTGAGTACTTAATCCCAAACACTTACTGGGGCCATGCTTGCCACTGCTTTTAGCAACCTTACTGACTATAGTCTTTCCTTCACAGAGAATGTCCAAGAAGCAGGGTTCTCCCTTACTTTTGAACTCCTTCCTGTCCAAACAATGGCTTCCTTTAGCAGACACCAACTTTATCCAATAAAAGTGTCCTCAAAATGCCTAGGCCTATATTAAACAAAACAACTTTTGTAAAATTCTCCCTGCTCAGCCTGTAGTATTTTTCCCGGCTGGAATTGTATCAAACCCAGTTCCACCAGGAAGGCTGTTACCTGCCCCAGTAATCAAAGGACAGTTGTGTGTGATAGTGATCTGAGTGCAGGAGCTGAAGGGCTAGAGCCAGCCAGCCACACCAACACTTCTTTGCACTTTCTGAGACTCCCTCTGTTTTAACTACCTATCGGGAAGGCTCTGATTCAGTATTTTCATTGGCAGCAACCATTTGGCTATTCCCCCCTCTTTTCCAATCAAGTGTCTCTAACTGCCAATTTCAGCCAAAAAGGAGCAAACAGACCTTCCTTTCTTCCGCCACGCTCTCTTACATCTTCTCCTCCATCTCAAATTCAAGTTATTCTTGTATTGTCCTCCATGAAAGTTAGGATGGACACTGAACCAAACATTCTGGAACCGGGGCTTTGAGATGCCTCCAGCTATATACTCATAACACCCTGAAGGCAAACGGTTTTAGGAAGCAGGCCAAGGAAATACTCAGTAATAATTTTGTCTTAAGAGATTTCATCACTTTGTGGAGCCATAGCAGATTCTGCTCAACTGCATCCATTAGAGTACCGAGAGGCGATCCCTGCTGCCTGCTGGAAACACATCACTGCTAACTGAGGGCATAATGGTGCTCCACAGCCAGCACCCTGGATGAGGTCTGGGACTCTCCCCGGAAACAGCAAACCATAGAAATCCAGCATTCTGAGCTAACGTAGTACCACTCTGCTTAAAGGGGTATAAAAGAAGAGGGTGCAGAATTGAATTTAAGAGTTGTGCTTCTAGGGTGGTTAGATCTGGCTGAACTGTTCTCTTCACCTCCCTAACACAGAGTATTCCAGAATGTTCAGCGATCGAGGCTTTGGTCAATGAATGCATCATCTGTCCAGACTCATCTCGTTTCCTGGACCACAAGATTAATAATCTGAGAGATTGCAACTCTGCACAGGGTCAGGCTGCTAATGGTTATAAACCCTGAAGTAGGCCACCTGGTTCTGGCCAGAAATGCCAGACTGTCGTGTATCTATGACACTAACTCATTTGTTTATTCCACAAGCACTGGGGCATTTATTGATCACTGGGGATGTGCCAGGTCCTGGTTAGGCATTATAGCAGAGATCAACCTGGCTTATAGATGGATGTAGGCTCCATTCCAAGGTCTCATTAGAACATGTTAATGAAGGCTAGGCTTCGCTTCCACACTATGTAGTGACTATGTCAAATTATTTTACTTCCTGGCTGTTCAAAAGTCCTGAGTGATGGAACTTTCCCACCTCTGAATTCACCACCTTACCCACAGACGAAAGTGGGGGGAAGCAAGACATCACAGCCTCACTGCTTCCAAGAAAGGCAGGCTGGTGTGGCGGTCAGGGTGTCAGTACTTCAAGGTCACAAAGAGGAACTGTACTGGTGTGATACATGGACAAGGCACGGAAGATTATTTCCACCAGGGATACTAGGATTATTTCACAGAGATCATTCTCAGTCTTGAAGCACACCTTTATTTTGTTAGGCGGTGCATTCCACACAGACCAAGCAAAAAAGGCACAGAAGAAAGGAACCCTGGGACAAGCGACCTGGCTAATCCCAACTATGGCGACAAATAAAGGATTATTTCAAATGGTTCCTGGCAAGTTGGTTTCACCCCAGAAATTAAACTTAGGAATATCTAGTACACTGGGGGAAAAAAATATTTGTGAAAATGACGGAAGACAGATAAGGAGTTCCAGGAGCAATGTTCATCTATGCTGCCCTTGCTGAAAGGCCTGGAGAAAAGCCCAACTCACCTGAAAGAACTACAGCCGCTGACCTATACTGGCCTCACTGGAAAGCTGAGGGATGGGCCCAACTCACCTAAAGAGGCTATGGGTCAGTCCCACAGAGCCTAGTCCTGACACTTCCTGTGGAGATCGTGAAGCTAACATCTCCTAATGTGAGGCTCTAAGGAAGTCCCTCGTGGACAGACTTGGCTTTTCCCAACTCGGGTGAGTCACATGAGGTGATTCCCCTCAGATACTCATCATGGCTATTGACGACACAAACAAGTGTCTACAGGACTCAAATTTTAATTTTATTAAGATGCTGCTCGGAGCTGGCTTGTACTTCAAAGCATGTCTAGTTTAGTCAGGAAGACCTGAGGGAAACAGCAGCTGAATCCCTAACACATCTGGTCAACCTGAGCATGCACCCAGTCTGCCTAAATGGAAGGAGATCCTGCCTCCTTTCAGGCATCTGGCACAGCAGGAGGCCCCTCTGGCTCAGTGGATACCACTGAGGGACTTGTCACAAAGAAAGGCTGCTGCTGCCTTGGGAGGAGTAAGAGGAAGGCTCCCTTCCCCGTTTCCAGATCACTGGCCAGGGGCATCCCTTTCCCCATCAGTGCAACCCTCGGTCCAAGGACAGTAAAAGGGCGCAATAAAGACAGCTGTACCTTTAACCAGAAAGTATGTGAGTTGGGGACATGCTCAGCTCAATCAGAAAAGAACCTGGGACAGTCTGGTAACCTGAGTGAGTGCACTGGGCCATCTGGAAGATGCCTGCTGAGTGGCTTCTTCTGCTTAGCGCATCAAGTCCTTGACTTCTAGGTCTAATTTTTGAGATCTGTCCTTGAC
>CABHPR010143933.1:0-12708 GCA_902168415.1 Peromyscus melanophrys | reverse complement strand
AAATAAATAAATAAATAAATAAATAAATAAATAAATAAATAAATAAAAAAGAGTTGCCTTCCTTGGTTATGGTGTCTCTTGACAGCAATAGAACTTTGTTGATCAAACCCAATATTGTTTGTTGAATACTTTCAGATGGAATGTCTTCAATGCAAATGTTTAGTTTTTATATGCTTGTTAACTGTCACTGGGAATGTTGCTTAAGCAAAACTGGAGTCTTAGAAACACCTAACAGCTTTATTTTGACTATTTTAAATAGTTCAAGAAGTATTTTATGATAATGGACTATAAGATAGCCAATATGGCAGGAGGATTCATTACCCGATATTACTTGTAAGTACCACGATAGAACAATGCCTGATGATATTATGTGATGAAAGTCCCATCACATTGCCAAATGGCACGTTTGCTTTTTAGCAGTTCTTAGAGTGGAATCCAAGGCCCTGCACCTGCTACAAGAGCATTCTGCCACTGAGTGACTTTCCCAGCCATGTTCATTTCCTTATAAACCTGTGCTATGATTTGAATGTTTATTTCCAAAACTCATGATTGAAAGAGTTATTCCCAGAGTCATGTGTTCATTGGCTTTTATGTGGAAACTTTGCAGGTGGTGACTGGGCCACAAATTCTGTAAAGAATGCCTTTGTTATCAAAGCAAAAACTCCTTTGTAAGAATGATCCTGTGCATCTCACGATGCCATGGCTGACTCCCTGTGAAGCTCATCCACCAACAAGGAAGCCTTCTTGCACTGTTGCTTCTTTGGCTTTCCCAGTTTCAAAAATGGTAATAAAATTATTTTTTATATAAATCATAAATTTTGAATGGTCTCTTATAGCAACGGAAAATGCACCAACACAATGAAGAACCAAAGGGAAGCAAATATTCTTTGAAAAAGAAAGGAAGAGAGAAAGAAAGAAAAAAAAGGAAAGAGAAAGAAAGAAAGCGAAATGATCTTATGCACTATTCCATGAAGAATCGTTGACCATTGTGACTTAGGTTAGATAGAAAGAGAATTATAGATCCATTCCTGATATAAAAGAAAACCAAAGGCTAAGGAAAGAATTGAAGTAGAGGAGAGAACCATGATGAAATCTACATAAGAACCAGTATTAAAAATTTTCCATCAGAGCTCTAGTAATGAATATTTATACCAATTTGTAAGATTTGTATAGATTAAATGAGGGATAAGTTGTAAAAATATTTATGTACATAATTTTATGTATAAGTGTCACATAGCATAAAAAGCTCTATCTTTCCTTTGTCATCTTTTCTTTTCTTGGTCCTGGAAATTGATCTTAGGTCCTTGCCCATGATAATCTAGTGTCTTCCACTTAGCTACAAACCAATGCTCTTTTTGCTTTTTATTTTGAGAAAGGGATTAAAATACCCAGGCTAACCTAGAACTCATTGTGTAGCCCAAGCAAGTTTAAACTTATGATCCTCCTGTTTCAAATTCCCAAATAGCTGAGCTTGCATTCTGGATCACCAGGACTGGGTTTGCAATTTTTTCTGTAGCTTTAAAAATGTATAAAACCAGTCATCTCAAGTAATTAGTCATATTCATTAAAAACTGTAAGTCAGGATCATCCATGTGTCCCTCGTAGGGTCTTTTCCTGTTAGCTAGCCTCTCTGGAGTTGTGGGTTGCAGTCTGGCCATTCCTTCCCTCCCATTTAGTATCCACTTATGAGTAAGTACACACTATGTTTGTCCTTCTGAGTCAGGGTTACCTCACTCAGTATGATATTTTTCTAGATCCATCCATTTGCCTGCAAATTTCATGATATCATTGTTTTTTACGGCGAGTAGTACTCCATTGTGTATATGTGCCATATTTTCTTTATCCATTCTTCAGTTGAGGTTCATCTAGGTTGTTTCCAGGTTCTTGCTATTATGAATAATGCTGATATGAACATAGTTGAACATGTGTTCTTGTGGAAAGACTGAGCATTCCTTGGGTATATGCCCAAGAGTGGTATAACTAGGTTTTGAGGAAGACTTATTCTCAATTTTCTGAGAAACCACCATACTGATTTCCAGAGTGGCTGTACAAGTTTGCATTCCCACCAACAGTAGAGGAGTGTTCCCCTTGCTCCACATCCTCTCCAACATAAGCTGTCTTCAGTGTTTTTTTATCTTAGCCATTCTGACAGGTGTAAGATGGTATCTCAGAAGGAGAAGTGGATGAGATCTACATGAGTGGACTGGGAGAGGATGGCAGAGAGCGAGGAGTGGGGGACGAGAACATAGGGAAATGGGAGGGTCAAGCTGGAACAGGGACAGAGTGGGAGGGCAGGGAGGAAGATATCATGATAGATGAGGACGTCATGGGATTAGGAAGAGGCAGGGTGCTGGGAAGGCTCTCAGGAATCCACAAGTTTGACCACATCTTGGTCTGCTGGCAGTGGTCCAGAGGGTGTCTGGACCGGTCTACTCTGGTGACCAGCCTAGCAAATAACCTAACTGTCATCATAGAGACTTTGTCCAGTGACAGATGGAGGCAGATACAGAGATCCACGGCCAGGCACCAGACTGAGCTCCAGGAATCCAATTGATGAGAGAGAGGAGAGATACTGCAGGTGAGGGACGTTGAGATCACAATGGGAGGACGTGCAGAGATGACTGGCCACACTAGTGGAAGCCCATGAACTGTTGACTGGTGGCTGTGGCGCCCCCATGGGACTGGACTAGGCCCTCTGGATATGGAAGACGATTGTTTGGCTCGAACTGTTTGGGGGGCACCCAGGCAGGGGGATCGGGATCTGTCCCTGATGTATGGGTAGGCTTCTGGAATCTGATGCCTGTGGTGTGACACCTTGTACAGCCTTGGTGCAGTGGGAAGGGGCTTGGACCTGCCTAGGCTCAGTGGCTTGGCTTTGCTGACTCCGCATGGGAGACCTCGATTTGGGGATGTAGGGATGTGGGGTGGCTTGGGAAAGAGGGCTGGAGCGAGGGGGGAAGGAGCAGGGAGGAGTAGGGGTCTGTGGATAGCATATGGAGTGAGTAGAAAATTTCTTAATAAAGAAAAATGAAAAAAAGAAAAAAAAGAAAAAAACTGTAAATCAGGAAATATTCTGTGATTTGGTCTGGTAGAAATGTGACTGCTTGTGACTTACTTTAACAAGATCACAATTCTGATGGCCACAATGAGGAGGAGCCATACACTATGTCAGATGAGGATCTATTTGTGAGGACAATTTTCCCCTTTCTTGCAATCATATATTCTATGAGCCTAGGAGAGGTCATCTCTCTACTTTCAAAGCAGTACACCCCATCATTTCAAGGGGTGATCTATTTCTTGATGTGTAGTTTGACACTATTTGTTCCTAGCATGATGACAATTGATTAAAAGGTGGACAATTGACCTCTCTATTCTGGAACTTCAGCTCTTGTCTGGAGGGATACAGTGTGCAGAAATTAGTTATAGTGTATTACTTTTTAACCCTAGTCAGATTTCAGGAGTCCCTGGTCATCTAGAGCTTTCTTTGGCTCTGACATTTCAACAGGCCTGTTTCTTAGCTAAGTTTTCTGAATATTAGAAGAGCAGACCTAGATAGATAAGATTTGTTTTCTGTTCAATTTAATAAAAGTTAGTTCCAATTACCAGCAAAGCCAAATACTTGAAATTATACATTATAAACTATTTTCCACAATGTGCTAGACAATGGGCAGTCTAAACATATTTTCAACAATTGTTTTATAGCAACAAAACAAAAGACATTTTAGCACTATGACAATGTATTAAAAACCTAAAAACCCACTAAGATTTCTCTGTACTAATTCTTAGGATAAATGCTACAATCAGCATCTAGATTTTTCAGTCCATTTTCAATTGCACTAACATAAAACTGTTTGGGCAGTATTGTCATATTTAATAGATTTCATATTGATTTAATGCTAAACATGTATTCCAAGCCTGACAACTAATTAGATTAGCCTCAGAAAAACAAACACAAAGAAAATAGTAACACATACACAAAATGGCGAAACAACGAACAAGTTTTAGAGCTTTATAAACTGTTAAATGTTACCTGCTAGTTGACATTTAGTTCAAGAACACTGGAAGACCCATTGAGGGAACAGGTGTTTTGAGGTACTAAATCTTGAAAGGCTAATATTTAAGAAGAGGAAGTCTTTTCAAAATGCCAATTACTCGACAATATTAATGAGAAAATTCGAATAATTTTAGTACAACTCTTCTACTTTCAAGTGTGCCCCTTCTCTTTAAAATAATTTCCCCAAGTATCTATTATGCTGGTGTTTGTATTACTAAAACTTTGAAAAAGATAGTTTTACTTTCTGTTCTGATTCATAAATAGTTGTGTCCAATTCTCTGCAAAGGACCTGAAGATAATACACAGATGGGAGAAGGATTGGGGTTCTTCATATCACTCTTTCAGTGATGCCAGTTATACCCACCCTTTCTGTCATTGGATCTGTGAACACAGATGTACTCTGCCTCTGGAATCTCAAATCCAACATTGAGTGCATGGGTTTCAGTCTTTTTAACACTCATCTTACTAATTTTGTGAATTCCAACAGTAGTTTTTAAAAACTTCACCATGACCTTCAGTATCTGGCTTCCTCCACACTGACCAACTGGCAGTCTTTCCATTATAAACATCTGTGAATGCTCACTTTAGAGTAAATTTTAGGCACTGGGAACAAGATGTTAAAATTTAGTCATTAAATATTAGGAAAATGGAGAGGGCTATCAAAAATGCCTTGTTGTTTTGTTTAGAAATAAATAGAATACTGGTGGCTCTTTTAAACAAAATGACAGTTCTTGTCACAATATTTCTGTCTTAAAATGCAACTTCGGTAATTCAGTGTGTTGCAACACAAGTCACCACGAGTTGGATGGAGTTTAATGATTTAGTCATTCTTTAGTCTGTCTTGGCTATTTGCTATAGATTGGGTCCACTTGGTTATCAATATATATTTTTACTCTACTTATATCAGCAGCTACCCATGTGTGCTGCTTTCATTGTAAACATAATGAATAAGAAGGGAAACTAATTGGACAGTTGTGGTTTGAGCCTTTGTTTTTGTCATTCCTGGTACACTCCAATTCGTCACACCAAGTCATATAGACAGATGCAAAATCAAGGAGCAAATATGTATATTATACCCAATATGAAGCTATGATAGGCTATAAATGTATAAAGTCAATATGAAAAAGTAAAGTGCTGGGGATGTCTTTCTGTATGCTGTGAATGTGCTGCTCTGATTGGTTGATAAATAAAATGCTGATTGGCCAGTAGCCAGGCAGAAAGTATAGGTGGGATAAACAGACAAGGAGAATTCTGAGAAGAGGAAGGCTGAGTCAGGAGTTGTCAACCAAACACAGAGGAAGCAAGACGTGAAGGCAGAACTGAGAAAAGGTACCAAGCCACGTGGCTAAACATAAATAAAAGAATTATGGTTAATTTAAATGTAAGAGCTAGTCAGTGGTAGGCCTGAGCTAATGGCCAAGCAGTTTTAATTAATATAAGCCTCTGTGTGTTTACTTGGGTCCAAGTAGCTGCAGGAATGATGGGTAAGAGAGATTTGTCCTGACTGTGGGCCAGGTGGGACACAAGAAAAACTTCAGCTACAGTAAAGAGTTGCTAATAGTCAACTTTCTTGGAGTTAAAGGTAATAGTTTCTTTAGACCAGAACTCAGCGCTTGAAATTACTGAGTTCAAAGTAATGTGGATAAGAAGGGCAGAACATTCCAGGATGAAGAAGCAGGAAGTATGAAGATCTAAGCAGAAACCAGTTAGTGAAAACAACCATTTTATTGATGTTATAGAAATGGGATAACTTGAGAGAAGATAATGAGATGAGTGAAAGATGTTTAATACTGAAACTGTTGTAGACCTGTAAGATTATTTGGATTTTGTGTTCAAGAACAATTGGGTCCATACTACCATCATTGTCTGGAGACTCCTTCAAACCTTGGGACAGATCCAACTTTCTTCTCTCTCCCAATCCTTTTGTGTCAGTCACCTATACCTAGCAACATTCTCTACCTGAAAACCCCGGTGGCCATACCTACTGGGAATCAGGTAGGTAATTTTCACTCTCCCTCCATCTGCATTACCTGTATTCTTTGTGGTGGTATTGTGTTCCTCAAAATATTGTGTACCTTAGTAAACTTATCTGGGGTCAGAGACAGAATAGCCACAATATTAAACAGAGGTTAGGCAGTAGTAGCACACGCCTTTAATCCTAGCATTCCAGAGACAGAAATCCCTCTGGATCTCTGTGAGTTCAAGGCCACATTGGAAACGGCCAGGCATGGTGACCCACGCCTTTAATCCCAGGGAGTGGTGGTAGAAAGCAGAAAGGTATATAAAGCGTGAGGACCAGAAACTAGAAGCATTTGGCCTGGAGAAGCATTTTGGCCTGGTTAGGCCTTTGGCCTGGAGAAGCATGTGGCTGGTTAAGCTTTCAGGCTTCTAGCAGCAGTTCAGCTGAGACCCATTCTGGATGAGGACTCAGAGGCCTCCAGTCTGAGGAAACAAGACCAGCTGAGGATCCGGCTAGGTGAGATAGCTGTGGCTTATTCTGTCTCTCTGACCTTCCAGTGTTCACCCCAATACCTGACTCCGGGTTTGATTTTATTAATAAGAACTTTTAAGATTCATGCTACATTCCTTCCCTGTGGACTCTGCCTAACCTTGCAGTTGGGCCAGTTTTTGTACTTTCTGTGGACCCTGTCTTCTAGACCACCCTCATTCCTTCCTGTCAGATCCCTGATACCTAGAAACACTTTACACACAGAACCCCCAGTGGTCATACCTGGCAGAGACTTGGCTAGGTGATTCATAATATTCGTCATGTCCTCCTCCATGGCATTTCCTGATAACTCTGTTTCCAGATGCACCTCCTTCACTTCACTTCTCTTATGGAGACTCCATCCCTTGGTTCAGAGGCATGATCCCCTTAGTTCTATCACCTGTCTCTCCAGATAAGTTGTTACCTTACTGAAACTTACATACAGGTCCCCTCTTCCTAAAATACATCCAATTTCCTGTAGACCCCATCTCTAGGTGTAAACAGGATCCCCTTAGCTTTTTCCTGCAGCCTCTCTTGGCCTTTTCTCCTAGACCACCTGTATTCTGCTCTGCCATCCACCAACCTGCAGAGCATCCTCTACCAGGTAACCCACAGCCACCACACTTTATTAAGACCAGAGATGGCAGCCTAAACCAAGGAAGGGTACAACCATCCAACAAGGACAAGACACCTAGCATCACAATCGTCCCAAATCCAGATCCTTAGAAGTCAATGCAAAAACACAATCATTAACAGCCAAGACAAAATGTCTCTACTAAACCAAGTAACCATACTACAGTAGACTCAAAGAAATACAACATAGCTAAGCACAGACAAGGACTTCAAAATAGCAATTATGAATATGTTCAAGGACTTAAAAGAAGGTAATCACTTAATAAAGTCCATGAAACTGAAACACACACACACACACACACACACACACACAAATTTTAATGAAATAGTGAAAATAATTAGACATAAAAGTAGAATTTAAAAAAGAAATATAATTACTACAGAAAACACAAACAGAGACAAAATTGGAAGTGAAAACCTTATGAAAACAAACAAAAACCTCAGAGGTAAGCCTCACCAACCAAGTAGGAGAAATGGAAGGGAGTTTCTGGCATTGAAAACAAGGTAGAAGACATGGATTCTTCAGTCAGAGGAAATGTTAGATCCAAATAAATTCAGGCATAAAGTGTCCAGGAAAACTATAACACTATGAAAATATCAAATGTATGAATAATAGGAATAGAGAAAGGAGATAAAATCTAGGTCAAAGGCACAGAAAACATTTTCAACAAAATAATAGAAGTAAATATCTCTAACCTAAAGAAAGCATCTAACAGGGTGCAAGAAGCATGCAGGAATACCAAATAGACCCAGGCAGAAGAGAAATTTTACACTACCCATATGATCAAAATTGATGTATAAAACAAAGAAAGAATATCAAGAGCTGCAAAGGAAAAACAGCAAGTAACATATAAAGGCAGAGACATTAGAAAACACGTGACTTCTAAGATGTTCCCTGAACCGTAGGTGCAGGAGCTGTTTTGTATTTGTATTCATTAGGTCAGGGCACGCCAGGTTCTGTCGTTCTCTGCATTTTGAACAGTTATGGTTTTATGTAGTGGTTTCTATCTGCTGCAATGTGGAGCTTCTCTGATGAGTGATGAGAGTTCTACTTATTTCTGGACAAAAGGATAAGTATTTAGATGTTGACAGGAATTTTGTTAGTTAAATAGTAGCTACAGGTCAGAAGTTCTCAACCTGTGGGTCACGACCCAATTGCAGGGTCCCCATATCAGATATCCTGCACATCAGATATTTACATTACAATTCATAACACTAAGATAATTATAATTGTGAAGTAACAACAAGACAATCTTATGGTCACTACAGCATGAGGAAATGTATTAAAGGGTCACAGTATTAGGAAGGTTGAGAATTGGTGCTATAAGTTCTCCTCTAAAACCCATGACCTCATAAGCCTGGGTAGCTGTTTAGGTTTCCAGTCCCAGGCATGATTTCCCACCTGTTGAGCAGGCCTCAATTAGACAGCTGTTGGTTACCACCAAGATATGAGTGAACCTTTGAGGGGAATCTAACCAGGCTGGTCATTGTTGAGGTTCGTAGGCATCATAGCTGGGTAGAACTACTGCTGGCTTTTCTCTCTTGGCAACTTGCATAGCAACTTCTGGTAATGTGAAATGCCTTCAAACTCTGGGAGGCAACTCAGGGCAGCAACTATAGTCTTTATTGCTGGGGAGTAGCTTTGATTTCCCTGACCCACAACTTGAATGGAGATTTCTCTGCCTGCTACTGAGTTAATTTTGTTAGCCTATGGCTTTCGGCAGGGCCACTGTCAGCCCAAGTGGTACTACTTCATTTAAGATATGTATGTATACACATACACTTATATGGATCACATATAATTTTAAGCAACCAGAAAATAATGCATTTGTTTCAAACATATTAAGTGTTATGATTTATCTCTCAGCTTCATTACCTAAATTTGAGAGGTTTTAGAAACTTCAGTTTAGGGATGTTAAGTATTAGAGAGTAGAAACAGAATGGGTTGGAGCCATATTTTGAACTCATTAGAAAGGGCCTGGGGTTTAAGGCTTTCAGGATGGATGAGATCTATAAGGGAACTATAAAAGTAAGGCTCAGTGAATTAACTCTGGATATGTCCAAAATCAACTTTCCAAAAGAATAGATAGGGAAGAAGGTGAGGCTCAGGAGTAGCTGGAAATGGAGGATCATCAAACCTGTGGCGATCTGGAAATTGGGGAAAGAAAGAAAGACACAGACAGAGATAGGGACAGATAAGAGAGAGAGACAGACAGACACACAGAGAGAAACAGAAAGAGATAGAGACAAAGATAGAGAGACAGAGAGACAAGAGACACAGGGAGAGACAGAGAGAAAGACAGACAGACAGGGAGACAAGAGACACAGGGAGAGACACACAGAGAGATAGACAGATAGAGACAGACAGACAGACAAGGGGACAGAAACAGAGACGGAGATGGGGGGTGAATATCCTGGAAAGAGTGACCCCCAGTGTCAGGTGCCTCAGAGGATCAAGGATGATGAGGACTGAGAATAATTGTTGATACTTGGCAAAAAAGCAATTATGAGTACTTTCCCAAGGAGCAAATTCTGAGTGTTGGAGATGAAATCTTCCTGCAATAAGTTAAAAAGAAAGAAGCAGAGGCAAGAGAAATACAAAAGGATATTAAACTCCCTGGACATCTGCAGGGTTTCTATCCTACTCCCCGTTTATGCTAGGTTCTACGATCAAAATTCTAACTCATTTAATTCCATCTGTACCTTCCCGTGGAGGCCCACAAAGGTATTTTTTAGTGAGGTCTAAACTTGCTTTACTCAGCAGGGCTGCATTAGAGCATTGCTTGACCACATGCGTGGTTACCAGGTGATTGGAAGGGTCTGCACTTGGCTGTGCTAGGGGGAGGGTTTTTGCTCCACTCCTTGGAATTCTTATAAAAGACCCTTTAGAAGAAACAAGAGGGTGCAGTGGATATTATTCCAGGCCCTCCTGAGGCAATCCTGTGTTTCTATCTGTTTCTCTCCTCTCTATCCTTTTATCTAAATATTTCGCACTCCTCTTTCCTCAAGAATACCCTGGGGGAAAAGTGGGAGCAGGTCTCCCACAGAGAAAAGGGTGGGCCCCCCACACCTTCCCTTGTCACTTGATGGCCAACCCACTTCAAGTCTATTTGTGTGTATAAACTGGAGATTGAATTGCTTCCTCTATTGAAGCATGAATTCTACTCCTTGACTCAAAGCCCCAAACCTTGACCTATAATGGCCACTTCCTATTTGTCTACATTTAAGCAATTTGACATTTTAAAGAAAGAACATTATAGTTACTTAGACAAGTGCCTTGAAAAAATTGCACCCTTGATACCATCTGTCATTCTTCCTGTGTTCTGCTTCTTATTTGTCTCTCATAGGTTGGTCTATATATATATACATGTATAATCAACTTTCAAAAAATATTGCTTCTTATAATTTATGGTCTCATATTTACAAAGTCTTTTTCCCATCTCCTCAATGGTCTTGCTCTCTCACTCTCTTATCTCTCTTTTTATTTTATCTTTTTTATTCTCTTCATTATTGTTTTCAAGCAATATTTAACTTCAATATTTAACTTTCTATGTGGAACTCACTAAGTCCTTCCCTCATTCTGCTCCAATCGGTTGTTCTTTAAAACCTCTCTTTAAAAAACGGTCTGTGCAGGGCTGTCTCTTCACTCATTTTTTTATTCATTCTGAGACTTATAGTCACTTTCAGAGTCCCAGTGAAACTTCTTCATGATTATAGCCAGAAACTTCACTAAATGTTATGGTCAATTTTTTGGAAACTTGATTTAATTTTTAAAATTTTTTCCCCTAGCATTTGGCATTGTTACAGAGCTATTCTTACTGTTCTAACATTCTATTTTGAAATGAAATTACTATATCAAAGAGGTATTATCCCCCATGTATATTGTATATTAATATCATAACGGGAAAAGTGGACTCAACTATGGTCTACATTAATAGATAATGAATAAAGAAAGTAGGAGTAAGATCAATGGAATACTGTTTACCAGAAAATGACTGAAATTTTATCACATGGATAGACCTGGAAAATATTGTCATATAAAGTAACCAAGGTCCAGAAAGACAAATATATGGTTTTACTCATATCCAGATGCTAAAATTTTTATCACATAGAAGTAGATTGCAAATTAATGGTCACTAGAGGTTAAGAATCATGGCAATAGAAAGGGCTTGGAACATGAGTACTGAAATAGTTTTAGAAAGAAGAAGTATGTCCTGTGGCATAGGAGTCTGGCTGTAACTCATATTTTATTACATAGTTTGCTTGCAGTTTTAGAGAATGTCACTCCATGATAGCAGGGGGTATATGACAGCTGAAGAAGCCCAATCCATGGTTAGGAGGCCTTGTGGCACAGTGTGTTACATCTGAGGAGATCAGGAGCAAACAGAACTGGAACAGAGGCAGGGCTAGGCTATAGGCCTCAAAGCCTGTCCGTAGTTACCCATCTCTACTAGTTAAGCCTCACAACCTCCTAAAACATTGTTACATAAAACCCATCATTTTCTTCTTAAGTTTCTTCAACAGCTTTCCAAATAAACCATCTGATTTAATCGTAATTCAAAAACGATGACAGTGCTCTGCATTTCACTCCTTTGAAGTCGTTTTAATACTTTTTTTCTTGATTTCAAACCTTTAGACTTCATTCAAAATAAAGTTTTCCAGTGCCCTTCCACATTTTTTTTTTTTTTTTTTTTTTTTAGAATCTAGCTACTAGCCATATCCTACTTAGATTGGAGCTTTGAGGTGTTACTCTTTCTCAGATATTTCTTACTCTTGAACTCTAACCTTCCCATTTATAGAACATATTATATCGAACTGAATGACTCGTTTATCCAAAGTCTTTACACACAGATTACCTCCATAATGTCTTTAGTGTACCTGTCCTGCTTCTGCCCTCTGCTGTTATCTATGGAAAGTCTACTGTTCATTTTACCAGCAATATTTCTGAAATTTGCTGTGGGATGGTCTGTATGTCAAACATGTTGCTTATTGGTCAATAAATAAAACACTGATTGGCCAGTGGTCAGGCAGGAAGAAGTATAGGCAGGACAAGGAGGAGAGAATTCTGGGAAGTGGAAGGCTGAGGAGACACTGCCAGCTGCCACCATGACAAACAGCATGTGAAGATGCCGGTAAGCCACAAGCCATGTGGCAAGGTATAGATTTATAGAAATGGATTAATTTAAGATATAAGAACAGTTAGCAAGAACCCTGCCACGGCCATACAGTTTGTAAACAATATAAGTCTCTGTATTTACTTGGTTGGGTCTGAGCGGCTGTGGGACTGGAGGGTGAGAGAGATTTGTCCTGACTGTGGGCCCAGTAGGAAAACTCTAGCTACAGAAATTTCTTTAAATGAATCACAGCATCATTAGCAAATAAAATTTTAAGAACCCCTTTGATACCAGGTCATACTTTTACACACACACACACACACACACACACACACACACACACACACTCACTCACTCACTGAAAAGGTGCATTGTTCATAGGACTGTAAGGCCTTCCCTAAAAAACAAAACACTTGCAG
>CABHPR010143932.1:0-25580 GCA_902168415.1 Peromyscus melanophrys | reverse complement strand
GCGGAGCGTCTGGGTTGTGGGCAAGGTGGGTACAGCCTTGAAGTCGTGCAGGGCCTCAGGGTTCTGGGCCGAGTGCGGGAATCGTGCCAGAGCCTAGGGTTCGGGTCCTAGTGCGCGCATTGTATTAGCAAGGTTCGGGTCCGAATGTAGGAATAGTGCCAAGGCCCATGGTTCGGATCCGAGTGCGCGAATCATTTGAGCTAGGTTTGGGTCCGAGTTCCGGAATAGTAACCGGGTGCAAGGAGGTGGGCAGAGTGCAGGAGTCGTTTAGGGCTGCAGGGTTTGGGTCCGAGTGTGGGAATTGTGCCAGGTCCCAGTGCACGCGTCGTATTGGGCGAGGTATGGATCCGAATGCGCAAGTCGTATCGGGCAAGGTTTGGGGCCCAGCGCGGAGATCGTATCAGGGGCACAGGTGCAGGACCCAGTGCGGGAATGGTGTCAGCGCACAGGGATCGGTCCCGAGTGAGGTGGTGTTACTGGGGCGCGGGATTCCGGCCCGAGTGTGGGACTGATTGCTTGGGCGCGGGGCTGCGGACTGAGTGCGGAGCACCGAGCGGGTTCGCTACATGAGGTTCAGGTGCAGGCGTGCAGAACCGGGCACTGAGCCCCGGAGAACCTAGGCACGCGCTGCAGTTGCCTGGGGGAAGCCAATTTTTTCCCCGGGCGGGGCACCTGGGTCTTGAGCAGCCCAGTTGCAGCCCCAGGGTGGTGGAGGTGCTCATATGGGGAGATCGGGGACGCGCGGAGGGGGTCAGCTCACTTTCCAGGAGTACACTCAGCCTGGGGGTGCGTCCCTGAGTGGGATGCAGTGGTCCTGTATTGGGTGCTCAGATGTGCATCAGCTGGGGGATGCACGCATGGATTTTGGTGTGTGCTTACATAAGAATCCACTCCTCCGCATCCCTTTCCCAAGATCCCGGTTCTCTGCTGCGGCTAGGTGGACACCACGACTTCGCCCCTTTCTGCCTCCTCTCTAAGTCCTTGAAACGTGGTCTCCGAAGTAGCAGAGGCGAAAACTCTGCTTCCTTCCCACCCTTTTACCCAAGGTGAAATTGAGAAGGTGTTTGTGACCACTTCTCACCTACCGGGTGTGAACAAAGTGTTCATCTCCCGCAGCTTTACTCACGGTGATGTGCAAGGCTGTATGACCACCACAGAAACTAGAAGCCCTGCTAATTCTTAGGATTGTAGGTGACAAATAATATTTCTTTGCTAACTGATTGTTTTAAATATTCATCCACTTCAACTAAACATTTTACCAGCCTTCTGATATTGACTGAGCTTGCCACCAAAAAGCTTACGCATTGCAGATAAAGGCTCTTGAACGGAACTTGAAATTGTAAACATTTCCCTGCTCTTAAAGTATTCTAGGTCTATAGTCTATAGAGTGCTCTAATCTATTTTCTTCGAGTGTATATTTTGGTAATCAAAAGAACTTTGGGGGAGGAGAATTAATAGAAGTCTGGATGAGATGGTCACATTATAACTTTGCAAGCTTTAAAAAAAAAAAAAAAAAAGGTTGCTTTTTCTCCTTAGCCTGACATAGGAAAGTTGTGTTCACAAAATAAAGGGCAGAAGAGGCCAAGGCAGCCTTTGTTCCAGCGTGCCACACAGAGGGTGATAAACTGTGAAAACTTCTTTTATTTCATTTAGAACATTCTGTCCATTCTTGTCAAAGTCAGCTCCTCCTTGGCACCAAGCAGCTACTTAGCCTGCGTTTGGTTTTTTAAACGTTTCATTAAGCCAAGTTTGAAGTGAGGTTCGAAGGCTGATATATCCAAGAGGGGAAAAAAAAAAGTCAGTTTTGGAAAAACCCCATACATTAAAAAAAAAAAAAAAAGTTGGGTATTTTAGAAACAGTTGGAGTAATATTTAGTTCAGTTGGCAATAACACTGCTTGTTTGAATCCATGATTTTTAAGTTTGTTCCTATACCTACATTTGTGTTCATCTTTTAATTACTTTGGTTGGACTGTGGTATCAGTCTCCCCTGACTGTCCTCATTATGGCAGACTGGCAGAGAGGAACGGGAAATTTCCAGTGGGTTGAGTTTTTGAGTCATGTGTAATCTGCTTTCTCTAGCTTATCCCTGGTGCACGTATGGCCCATTGGGGTTCTTAGTCTTCAAAATAAAAACATTTAAACATCAGTTTTTCTTTTGCATGTGTTGTTTCTTTTTTTCCAGCTTGCAGATTCATGAATATTCCATGATATGCTAATAAAACAATTTCAGTTTGAAATGTTACAAATGAGTTTTATATGTAAATATGCAATTTGTGGGGCGCTTTCTGTAGGCTCATTATTTCAATTAGCATCTGAGTCCTCCCAACGATGTTGGTGCTGGGGACAGAGCCCAGGGCCTTGCCTAGGCTGGGCCATGCTCTGCTGCTGACCCCCACTTCCACTTCCGTATTCCAGATGGTTTCATGGTGCAAGTCAGAAGGGCATAAACTGCTGTTCATACTCCATACTCCTTGAATAATTACTAATGGAATAAAGTTCACATGCAGACTTAGAGTGAAAATGGTGGCTTTCCTAATATAAATTACATTGGATTATTAATTAATTGTCTTGAAAAATTTTAATCCCCTCCCTCCATCTTTGACATAGTCTCACTCTGTAGCCTGGACTTGCTGTGTAGACCAGGCTGGCCTTGAACTGGAGGTGATTCCCCTCCCCCCTCTTTTTCCCACTGCTGAGGTTACAGGAGCCTGCACCTCCTGTCTGGCTAATTAGTTGTTTTGTTTTAGAGTACTATAGAATTTCACTTTAATTAAAAAAAATCCAGTAAACCAGAATACTGGAAGTCTCTGCATGCCCTGGATGGTTGTGTCTGCTGCAGCTCATCTTCTAGCCAAGGAGATCTTGAAATATTATCAGGAAATAGGAATTGAAGTAGAGAAATTGGAAAGCTACCTGATGTTATAGTCACTGTTATTTTCTTTCCTTCCAATTTTTCTTTTTTATTTTTGAGGCAAGGTTTCTCTCTGCAGCCCTGGCTGTCCTAAAACTAATTTTGTGAATCAGACTGGCCTCAAAATCACAGAGATCTGCCTGACTCTGCGTCCCAAGTGCTGGGATTAAAGGCGTGTGCCACCACTGCCCGGCAGAATTTTCACACAGACCTCTCACGGCCTAAAACTGAAATATTAGTTTTGTGGGGTTTTTTTGTCTTCAAAATCAAATACCAACAATAAAGCGTAAGATCGGAGTGCCTAAACCTCCCTCACTGCCCAGTTTGACAGCTAAAGGCTCTCTTGAGAGACAGGTGCCTGTGTGGAGATGCAGCCCAGGGTCTTGAACATGGCTGAACAAACGTGCTAAGCCCCGTCTCCAGCTCCTACCACCCTATTTGAAATTCTCTCTCAACCCCTGAGTCTCCCTTTCTCTACTTATTTGTTCATTTTTGCATAGCATTTACCTCATTAATTTTCTTTTTACATTATTTGTTAATTATTTGGGGATAGGGAGGCATACCATCTAGCCATTTTGCTAGCTCCTGTTAAATAGGCTTCTATAAATAATTTTGAAGCAGGAGAGTCATTTCAATATAGAATTTATTATTATCTTTAGTCTAACATTTATTTGGATGTAGAAGAATTAATAAAATAAATAAAATTAATAAAATACTACTAATTCTTAGTGTGCTGTAGTTCAAAAGTCTTTAACTTGGTTACTTGGAGTATTGGATTAGGAGGTAATTCATACTCTGGCCATATACTTTAGGAGAAAGAACAAAACCAAGCAGTTTCATAGAAATTCCATTTCTGTAGGACGATTGGAAGTTCGTTTCGAAGCCAGGCAGTGGTCCACAACTTTGATCCCAGCACTTGGGAGGCGGAGGCAGGAGGATCTCTGTGAGTTTGAGGCCAGCCTGGTCTACAGAGTGAGTTCCGGACAGCCAGGACTACACAGAGAAACCCTGTCTCAAAAAAACAAAACAAAACAAAAAACATAAAAACAACCAAAACAATGAAAAATTCATTTCGATTATCATTTATATTGCTGCTGACCTGTTAAAAAAAGGTGTATCTTTTGAAAGCAGCCAGTGGTCTTAACTGCTGAGCCATCTCTCCAGCCCTGTTGATTTCATTCTTTAGTCAAAGAAGAACAACTCATATTTCAGATATGAAGAATATGGCCTGAAATGACAAATGAAATGATTTTATATTGAAATCAGAAAATGCTATAATTGTAACATATTTTAGTAATTGGGTAAACTTATTAAAACAAGTCTGAATATTCAAAATGATATACCTAAGATAAATGAAAATTTTACACTACAAATTATTGCAACTCAGGTGCCATAATGCACGCCTATAATCCTAGCACGTGGGAGGTAGAGGCAGGAGAATCAGGTTTGGGATCTCTCTTGGCTGCATAGAAAGTTATAGGCTAGCTTGGACCATATGAGACCCTGTTGCAAACAAATAAACCAATTGCATTATTTTCATTATTGCTTTTGTAAGACAGGAAAATGTGATTTTTTTTTTTTTGGCTAGAATTTTATTTCATGTAAAAGAATTGACACAGACGGTGAGATGGCTGATGGGTAAACTGCTTCTCCTTCAGATGGATCGTGAGTTCTGTCTCCGACTCACGTGGTGGAAGGAGAGAACCAACTCCTACGAGTTGTCCTTTGACCCCCACACGTGTGTCATGATGCATGCAAGCTTCCCCATAAAATAAAGAAATATAATAATAATAAACAAACTGCCGGGCGGTGGTGGCGCACGCCTTTAATCCCAGCACTCGGGAGGCAGAGGCAGGCGGATCTCTGTGAGTTGAAGGCCAGCCTGGGCTACAGAGCGAGATCCAGGACAGCCAGGACTACACAGAGAAACCCTGTCTCAAACCAAAAGAAAAACAAAAACAAAACAAAACAAAACACCAAAAACTCCTTAGAAATAGAACCAGGGCTGGAGAGATGACCCAGTGATTGAGAGTGCTTACTGCTCTGGTGGAGCCCTAGGTCTGGTTCCCAGCACTGTCATTCCAGCTCCAGTGCATCTAGTGCCCTCTTCCGGTAATCATAATGCTCAGGAGGGTGAAGCAGGAGGATTGCCACAAGTTTGTAATGAGTTCGAGGCCAGCCACCAGGAGCCTGACCCTCATGTATTCTAGTTGAGGCTTCAGAACATTCTACCTTGCTCTTCTTGTGGTCTTGATTTGGTAGAAGCAGAGTTTCTCAGACGAAATTCATGTTTGCAAATGGAAATTTAAAATGTCTGTTTGCCTATAAACTACAACCCGCATAGATGGTGAGGAGGAGTATGTACCCTAGACTGGTAGAGGTGGTTTATGCGAAGTCATGTTCTTTCATTGTTAAAAAACCCAAACTCCAGGATGCCCTTCAGACACAAGCAGGTGCTGAGAAAAGGCCACAGGTGGGAGCCTCGGGCTGTCACAGCCCCTCCGGGAACAGGCTTTCTGAAGAGCCACCACCACTGTGTCACAGAAGCCACCTGCCTCTGTCTCCAGCGTTAGGTGTGGTTTAGCTCATTTTATCATTTAGCTTTAGGATGATATTATTAGATTAGACATTTTCACAGGATGCCTTGCTGAGTGTGTTTTTTTTAAAGGTTCTCGGCAAAGGTTCAATTATTTCAAAGTAACTGAATATGAAGTGCCTTAAAAGCCTGTAAAATGCATTGAAGGTCAACCTCCCTCCTCTCTGAACCCCAGCAGGAGGCTAGTGGCAGGCAGCAGCCTACCAAAAGAAGGCCTGTGTTTGCCTTTGTGTCTTTTTGGGCAGAGATGGACAGTGTCTCAGTCACCTGTTTCAGATCAGTCTGATTCTCCTGTCCCAAGAACTCCTATTGAGGCTGTTCTCAGATTTTTCTCTTCCCTTTTTCTTTATCTTTTAACTGAACCCAGAGCACCCCCCCCCTCTCTCTCTCTCTCTCTGTGTGTGTGTGTGTGTGTGTGTGTGTGTGTGTGTGTGTGTGTTGTGTTTCAGAGATTGACATCAGGTGTCTTTCTTTCTCCATTGTCCTCTTATATTTTCATCCAGGGTCTCTCGCTGAACCCAGAGCTCACCAGTTGGCTACACTGGCTAGCCAGTGAATGCAAATGTCTCCATTTCTCTGCACCCCAAGGACAGGGTCATAGACCTTCTTGGCCACACCTGGCCTTTACATGGGTGCTGGGGATCTGAACTCAGCACCTCATGCTTGTGCACCAGGCCAGTTAATTCCTGGCTGAGCCGTCCCCCGCTGTAGGAGACGGTCTCAGAGCTGGCCTCTGATGTGCCAGATATCAAGATTGACCTTGCATTTGCAATCCTCCTGTCACTTTCCACTCCAGTGCTGGGATCATAGGTGTGCACCACCCTCCAGAGTTTATACAGTGCTGAGATGGAACCCGAAATTAACCTTTTAAAGTGCTTGATTTGGTGACGGTGATATTCGTAAATTCACAGTTTCATTACCATCACCCCAGTCAAATTCCAGTCCATCCTAAACCCTGTACACGCTGGCAGTCACTTGCCATGCCTTTGACAGCCGCTGCTTTTTCTGTCTGGATTTACTTGTTCTGGACATTGTACACTAGTGTTCTCATGGTATTTGGCCAAACTTCTTTCACATAATGTATTTGCTTTTTCTTTCTTTCTTTCTTTCTTTCTTTCTTTCTTTCTTTCTTTCTTTCTTTCTTTCTTTCTTCCTTCCTTCCTTCCTTCCTTCCTTCCTTCCTTCCTTCCTTCCTTCCTTCCTTTCTCTCTCTCTCTCCCCCTCTCTCTCCCTCCCTCCCTCGCTCCCTCCTTCCCTTCTCTTCTCTTCTCTTCTCTTCTCTTCTCTTCTCTTCTCTTCTCTTCTCTTGTTGTTTTTCAAGACAAAGTTTCTCTGTGTAGTCCTGCCTGTCCTTGGACTCTGTAGACCAGGCTGGTCTCGAACTTACAGAGACCTGTCTTCCTCAAAAATGCACCTGGCAACTTAGTGTATTTTCAAGATTTATCACTATCATGGTATATGTCAGAACTTCATTCAGTTTTTGGCCAAATAATATCCCATTGTGTTACATTTTTTTTATTTATTTATCAGTTTGTAGGCATTTGGGTTATATCCACTTAGTACCTTTTTTATACCATGAACATTTATGCACAAGATTTTGTGAGGATGTGTCTTAATTTTATTTTATTTTTATTTTTTATTTTTTGGTTTTTCAAGGCAGGGTTTCTCCGTATAGTTTTGGTGCCTGTCCTGGGTCTCGCTCTATAGACCAGGCTGGCCTCGAACTCACAGAGATCCACCTGCCTCTGCCTCCCAAGTGCTGGGATTAAAGGGAGGATGTGTCTTAAGATCTTAAGATTTATGGGTCTTGGGGTAATTTTTTTTTCTTCTTCTTCTGAGAGAGTCTCATGTAGCCCAGGCTAGCCTGAACTCATTGCGTAGCTGGGACTGTTGTTGATTCTCTGATCCTACTGCCAAGTGGTGAGATCACAGGTGTGTGCCAGCGGACCTGACTACTTTTGGTTTAACCTCATGTTTAACCTTATGTTTAACCAGTTGACCTCAGACTGTTTCTCAGAGACTGTGACATCCTGTGACCTCCACAGTCACTCGAGGGAGCATTTTTCTGCTCCAAACAACATTCCCCGTTGTCTGTTCTTAAGTTGAAGGTTGCTGGTTTTCTCTTAATGGGGCAAAGAAACATTTCACCCAACCGGTTCCTTCCTTTGTGTCTGTCCCAGGGTTTTGAGCGGAGTGGGGAGGAACTTTGAAGTCGCTGTCCTCTGCTTGCACAGCCTGTGCCCCACCCCTGGGACAGACAGGTTGTGCGCACCTACAGGCTCCAGACACAAAGCCTCTCTCTCACGCTCTGCTTTCCTTTGGACTGAGCCCTATCTTTCCTATCTTGGCGTCATCTCAGCCTGAAGCTCTCTTTGTCACTTTTCACTCTGAGGCCCACAACATTTTGTGACCCAGTATCTCTCAGGTTCTCATGTTTGGTGATCTGAGAAGGAGCCAGCTCATGTGAGGGACATAGCAGAATGTGGGGCTAGGCTTCTGAGCAGAGCCGAACTTCATGAAGGGGTCGGAAATGACATGTGAATTCCTAGGCTACAGCTAGCTTAGAAAATGACAGTTGCTCAGTCATTATATTTTGTTATGCTAATTGGAGACTGGGGTTTAAAAAGAAAATTATTTTGTCTGGTTCTTTGATTTTATTTTTTAATTAATGTTCCTTATTTACCCAATCTTTAATCCTAGTACAAAACATTTAGAGACTTTTTTTAAAATCAAATGTACTTTAAAACTTAGTAAGAATAAGCCAGGCGGTGGTGGTGCAGGCCTTTAATCCCAGCACTCGGGAGGCACAGGCAGGCGAATCTCTGTGAGTTCGAGGCCAGCCTGGGCTACAGAGTGATTTCCAGGACAGGCTCCAAAGCTGCACAGAGAAACCCTGTCTTGAAAAACCAAAACTTAGTATGGATAAATGTCATCTTTAATACCTCTTTAAAATGAAAGAAACAAAAATATTTATTCTGAGTTCCTCCCAATACTTAAAAATTTTTGAGACAGGGTCTCGTGTAGCCTAGACTAGCCTCCAGCTCCATACAAAGCTGAGACATGTGCTACCATGTCCAGTTCATGGGTGTTGCGGATCACATACACACACACACACCTCACACTTGAGTGTGGCTTTGTGCATGCTAGGCAAGTACTCTACAGGTCAAGCCACACTTGAGTGTGTGTATACTGCACACTTTTTTTTTTTTTTTTTTTTTTTTTCTGAGACAGGGTTTCTCTGTGTAGCCCTGGCTGTCCTGGAACACTCTGTAGACCAGGCTGGCCTGGAAGTGACAGAGCTCCGCCTTCCTCACTGCCAGGCTCTATGCACACATTTTTTGACACAGGGTCTTACTAGGTATCCCAGACTTGCTTAGAACTCAGTGTCCCCCAGGCTGGCCTTGAACTTTCAGCAGTTCTCCTGCCTCAGCCTTCCCGATGAACCAGCCAGTGTACAGCCTCCAGCTGATGCTCTCCTTCCGCTCCCCCTGCCCCTCCCCCTCCTGCCCCCGCCCCACGGGGAGACTCTGGGCTTTCATTCTTTAGTAGCCTCAGGATGCAGGCTGCCTCTTCTTTGTGTGCACAATACCTTGCCAGAGACATGTTATTCTGAGTTCATCAGAGACAGTGAGGACAAGTGGGGTTGGTGCATGGTTTGGGGGATTAAAACCCTGTGTCAAACAGATTGTGTGTACCTTTAAGTACACTGGCTAATTCCTGCCAGGTTCAAATTGCATATGGGATTAGTACCTAGGATGACAGTAATTAAAATGCACAGCTAATCCCTCATCTTTTTTCCCCCTGCCATGCATTTCAAACGTTTATCAAAGAAATAAGAACAGTGTGCGCTGACGTGTCTCTAATTTCTTCCTGGCTTCCTCTGGGTGAAATTTGTGGAAGAACAGTTGGGTGGGGACTGGCGGTGAGGACGGTGGCTTTGTGCCTGAGCCCTCACTCACGGTGCTGCATTAATGGCAGGGGATCTCGAAATCCTCAGGGTGGATTATAAGCCCGGAATTGGTGAGGGCTGATCTTCTGAGATTCTGTAACTAGCCACTCGCACCTGTGTGTGATTCCCAAGCAAAGCATTTTCTCTTGGCAAGGGTTTGAAAAGGCTGTGCCCAGGTGTAGGAGTGCCTGTGCTTGCTTAGCCCAGGAGTAACTAGAATGCACCCTCTGTACTTCAAAGTCGCAAATAGAAAATAAATACCCTGGGGCTGGAGATGTGGTCTGGCAGTGAAGATGCCTTGCGGCTGCTTGTCCAGAGAACCTGAGTTCGGTTCCCAGCATTCTTACCAGGCAGCTCACAGATACATGTAACTCCAGCTTCAGGGGATCTGATGCCTTCTCCTGACCTCCCCAGGCACAGGCACACGTGGCAAACACATAAATAAAAATAAGATAAATATCTCGGCTACAAGTGTGGCTTTGTGCTCGAGCACATGCTGTATGTGTGAGTTCCTGGATTTGATCTCCAGTATTGCAAAAGCAAAACAGAAATCGGGGCCTGGAGAGATGGCTCAGGGGCTAAGAGCACTGGCTGTTCTTGCAGAGGACCCAAGTTTGGTTCCCAGTGCCCACATGGCAGCTCATGACCCTCCATAATTCCAGCTCCAAGGGATCTATGGGCACTGCATGCACATGGTGTGCATACGTTCATACAGACAAAGCACTCATACGTGTAAAATAAAATAATAAGATAGAATGCAACAACAAAAACCTTAACTGTGGGATTAGCAAGACTGCTCAGCAGGTAACGGCACCTGCCGCACAAGCCTGGAGACCTGAGTTGGATTCCCAGAAACGTGGTGGAAGGAGAGAACTGAGTTCTGAGAGCTGGTCTCTGACCTCCACATGTCGCTGAGGTAGCACACCCATATTCCTGTGCATGCGCACTTAATAGAACAAATTTAAATGCCTTTTCTATATGAATTGGATATATTAAGCCATGTGGTGGTGGTGCACGCCTTTAATCCCAGCACTCGGGAGGCACAGGCAGGCGGATCTCTGAGTTTGAGGCTAGCCTGGTCTACAGAGCTAGTTCCAGGACAGCCAGAGCTACACAGAGAAACCCTGTCTCGTTGAACTCGCCCCCCACCCCCAAAAAAAAACCCTCTTTTAAACTTGTATCATTAGGATGAATTTTCTTTCCTTTTCCTTTTTCCTCCTCTTCCCTCCTTCCCTTTCTCCCTTGCCCTCCCCTCTGACCCTCCCTCCCTCCCTTCTTCCCTCTCTCCCTCCTCTTCCGCTTTTCTTTCCCCTCCCCTCCCCTCCTTTCCCTCCCATCCCCACCTTTTCTGGGGATTAAACTTGGCATTGTGTGTTGGGCAAGCACACTGCCATTGGGCTCTCCCAGGCCCTGCAGGATGTCACATTGCTCCCCTTCTAGGGACTTTTATAACAAGGGCCACAGTATCAATATCTGTTTCAGTGAAATGTTCTAGAGGTCATTCATTGCCAGTGATACATAGTTGCTTATTTAACTGGTTGAGTTTATTGACCCTTAAAAAATAATAAAACTTAAAAAAATAAACTACCCTGAGTATTCTTAAAAGTGTTAAACTTCTTGCTAGGTGGTGGTGGCGCACGCCTTTAATTTAATCCCAGCATTCGGGAGGCAGAGCCAGCCTGGTCTACAGATCGAGATCCAGGACAGGCTCCAAAACTACACAGAGAAACCCTGTCTCGGGGGTGGGGTGGGGTGGGGTGGGGAACCAAAAGTGTTAAACTTCTTACCACTTAAAAAAAAAAGCGGGGCTGCAGAGATGGCTCAGTGGTTAAGAGCACTTGTTGCTCTCATAGAGGACTCGGGATCAATTCCCAGCACCTACATGGAGGCTCACAACTGTCTGTAACTCCAGTCCCAGGGATCCGATGCCCTCTTCCATTCTCATCCAGCACCAGGCACACATGGTCCAGACAAACACAAGTAAAACACCCATACACAAAGTAAAATCGAAAAGTTTTAAAGATGTCAGGACAGAAGAAATGGTTCAGTGGTTAAGAGCACTTGTTATTCTTGTGAAGGACCCAGGTTTGAGTCCCAGTGCCCACCTGAAGTCTCGACACTTCTGTAAGCACCACGCTGCATGTGGTGAACAGACATACGTGCAGGCAGGGCACTCATACACCCCAAATAAGTCTTTTTGTCTTTTGTTTTCCAAGACAGGGTTTCTCTGTGTAGTCCTGGCTGTCCTGGATCTCGCTCTGTAGACCAGGCTGGCCTCAAACTCAGAGAGATCCACCTGCTTCTGAATCCAAGTGCTGGGATTAAAGGCTTGTGCCACCACTGCCCAGCTGGTGATCACATTCTTAAGCAGTCTTCTTTGGGATGCCCAGTGCAGAGCTGGCAGCAGCCAGGCTGCAGAGTGGATATGGCTCATCCCAGGGCTGGTTCTGACTCAGGGAAATGCAGAGCATGGGTGAGCTCAGGTGCTCTGATGTCAGCTTGGAGTTACTGGAGCTGTGGTAGTACATGTCCCTTACGGCCATGAGTCTCATCCTGTGCCCTCTCTAGGAAGAGACCAGGAAACGTGGGAGAGAAATAGCCCCAGCATGGGGTCTGAGGTCTGAGTCTGTCAGAGGAAAGGCAGAGCGTGGAAGACCCTTGTCCCTCAGCTTGAATGAGTGGCTGCCTTCTGCTTGAGGGTTTCTCAACCCCGGTAGATGGAACAGAGCTGGGGGCATAGTGGAGGCAAGCATGGCCTCTTGGACCAGGCATGATGGAGCAGGCTTGAGAAGTGGCTCAGAAGGACAGTATGGGTTTCCCTCAAACTCAGAGATGCGCCTGCCTCTTCCTCCCAAGTGCTGGGATTAAAGGCACGCTCCACCACACTCAGCCCAACAGTCTTGACTTTTTATTTTAAGATGGAGTCTCACGGTGTTGCCTGAGGTTGGACCTGAACTTTTAGGACCAAAAAAATCTTCCTGCCTCAGCCTCCTGTGTAACTGGAACTGATTGAATTTTCTTATTCTTTAGAAATCTGAGTACAGGCTGGTAAACTGAGGCCTCTGGTGCAGAGGGGAGGGCGGTAATGGGACCTTGGCCTGAATAGCCGTATGCTGACAAAGTTAAGCCATGACAGCCTGTCACTGATTGAAATCTTTCCTCCCGGATGCTAGGAGAGTATTTTATTTCTCCTCACTCAGATTCTGTTGCCATAAACTGGCCTCTGCTGCCTTCTGGAACAGTGCAGTAGCTGAAAGCCAGCCTTGTTTGGCAGTATTTCCTGAGACCACAGTTATGTGTGATTCTAAGGTGACCCAGAAGATCACTCGTTCAGTTTGTTGACTGTGAGGACAGCAGCCTGAAACTCAAATTTTATTTTCTCCCTGGACATGTTAGAAAACCCTCGGAGTTTCCCAATTGACCACTAGAAATGCACTCAGCCTGTAGTGAGTGTGAGTGGGGTAGATTTGTAGGGAAACAGCGCAGTCACACATAGACACCATCACATGGGCAGTCAGAGCCGGTGACTCCCGAGTCACGTGGGACGACGAGGAGCTGGGGGGAAGAGCTGAAGGGGTGGAGGGAGAATCTGAGCGACTGCACCAGGTGGGTAGAAGGTAGACAGTAGCCTGTCCACTGTGGTCTCAAGGGGGAGAATGGAGGCAGAAGGCAGGAGACAGTGCTCGGATCAGGGCAGTTGTTGTGTCCAGCATGGGGTTGTCTGACCCTTGGTCTCTCCCTCCCCAGTGCTGGGACCACAGGCATGGCCACTTAACTTGCCTTTCAGGAAATATTTATTAATGTGCGTTATATAAAGCACTGACTGATCAAATGTACCTAATCGTTTATATCAAAGAATGTATCTTATGAATGGCTGTTTGAAACTATCCCTTGGGTTTTCCAAATTACTCAATCTATAAGAATCAGGTTTACTCTTTTATAGAAGTATTTCACCAAAGGAAAGATAAAAAGTGTGTTTTAGAGGCAGTCAGGTAGCTCAAAGCGCTTGGGGTGGAAGCCTGGTCCCCGGAGGAGCCTGGTCCTTCCTCATGATGGTGGAAGGAGACAGCCAGCCCCAGCTCCTCAGGGTTCTGCTTTGACCACACACGGGCTACAGCACGTGTATGTCCACACTCAGGCACGAAACATCATGCATACATGCACACTCCCATGATAAAAACTCTCAGAAAGGGGTTGGAGCGATGCTCTTGTGGAAGAACCTGAGCTCAGTTCCCAGCACCCACATTGTGGCTAAGAACTGTGTGTTAACTCCAGTTTCAGGGGATCCGACACCCTCTGCAGGCAGTGAGGTGGTACACAGAGATACATGCAGGCAAGACACATACATATAAAATAAAAATAAATAAATCCTCAAAAAAAAAATTGAAGTGTGATCTGGAGAGATAGCTCAGGTTAAGAGCACTAGCTGCTCTTCCAGAGGACCCGGGTTCAATTCCCAGCACCCACATGGCAACTCACAGCTGTCTGTAACTCCAGTGCCAGAGGATCTGGCACCCTTGCAGAGACATACATGCAGGCAAAACACCAATGCACATAAAATAAAAATAATCTAAAATTTGTTTGTTTTTGTATTTTGAGACAGGACTTCAATGTGTAACAGCTCTGACTGTCCTGGAACTTGATTTGTAGACCTCGGACTCACAGAGATCCGCCTGCTTCTCCCTAGTGCTGGGATTAAAGGCATGCACCACTACAGCCCAATTTTAAGGGACTTGTGTTAACATGGTTTTGTTTCTGTGCATATTTACTATATTGAAAGCAAAGGTAAGGCCAGTGGTGGTGTCCCAGCACTCTGGAGGTAGAGGCAGGCGGATATCTGAGTTTAAGGCCAGCCTGGTCAACAGAGTGAGTTCCAGGACAGCCAGCGCTACGCAGCTTGTTTCAAAAAAAAAAAAAAAAAAAAAAAAAAAGTATCAAAGGTAAGACCAATTAAGCAAATGGATAGTTATTTAAGACAGTAATAATAGCCTCCACCACATGGTCATTTAACACATTTTTTTTTTCTGAAACAAGAAAACAGTTTAGAGAGCTGGAATGTGACTCAGTTGTAGAAAAGAAAACAAAACACTAGCATGTAGGAGTCTTGGGTTTGATGCCCAAGCACCCCAAAAACAAAACAATTAACGCTTAGTCGGAAGAGTGGCCCTGATTTGTTTTCTGGTCTCTGTCTGATTATGAAGCAAGCTGAATTCTATATCCACTCGTTCTGTTTGAAATAGACAGGAAAGTTCAGCTTCACACAGACACAAAGGTGTAGACTTCCTGAAAAGACCAAGGAGACCCTCCCCCAAGAACCGGAAGCATACTGCCCAAAGCATGCTCCAGCCACTGTCACTCTAGGGTAAGGCACCTGTCATTTGCCTCTGAATGTTAGTTGTCAGACAGTGCAGAGCAGGTCTGCAGAGGCCTGCCTGTGGCACAGAGGAGTTGGCTTGCTTCCTCTTTCTGTGCCCCTCATTAACCACTCGGGGGCCCCCTGGAGTGGAGGAGAGAGGGGAGTTCTGGCCCTCAGGCCTGGTCTGGCTTGTGGCACACATGCCGCCTTGCCCCAGTGAACCCTCAGATGGAAAGGCCTCCACTTGGTGTTGGAATGGTATGTGCTTGTGATCTGTTATTATAGATCTCATGGAGCCAGTGCTGACCTCAAACTAAATTGTATAGTTGTGCATGACCTTGAACTCATGACCTTCCTACCTCCTAAGTTCTGAGATTACAGATGTGCACTACCATGCCTGGTATTTGAAAGGTTTATTAAGTTTTATTTTATATATGTAAGTGTTTTGCCTGTATGTATGTATGTATGTATGTATGTGTGTGTAGCACATACATGTAGTGCCTGTGGAGGCTAGAAGAAGACATTGGAGGGCCCTCTGGGACTGGAGTTACAGAAGATTGTGACCACCGTGTGAGTGCTGAGAACCAAATCTGGGTCCTCTGCAGAGATTCCCTTTCTCTGGGGAGGCGGTGGCAGTGGGGATTAAATGTCACAAGGACCATTGAGGTAGCCTCCTGTTTGGAACCTCAGTTAACAGTAAGAAATTATCACCTCTGTTCCATCCCGTCCCCCCAGCCCTCTGGAAGCTTTAAGTGGGTGCTTTCATTGTAAAGGACTTGCTTTTTATAACCACCATGATGAATGGGATCTGTGTTTGCTCTTTGCTTTATTTTCTGAGAAATCTGCTGGGATTTCTCAGCATCTGCCGCCCCCCCCCCCCGACAGTTCCGCCCTCAGGAGCCTGCCTGGGTGCTCATGGGAAAGGCTGTGAACTGCTAGCTCCCGGCATTTTGTTTTGGTGTTACCCTTGACAAGACCAATGCCTTATTTTTGCTTAGACAATGTTCCCTACAGCTGGCTTCGCCTGACTGGTGCTCTACTCCAATCCTTTCTCCCCTTTGTGTGTGAGAGCCCTTTACTTGTAAAGCTGGCAACTTGCCTGCCCACTTAAACAGGCTTTGGTGCCTTGGATTGGATTGCGTGAGCTGTTAGGTACTTCAAACCCCTAAGTTTTAAAAGGAAAAAAATTACCGTTATCTAAACAAACAAACAAACAAACAAACAAGCAAAAACCAAACCCTCAGCTTCTAACTCATGATGCTGGAATTTTAGAAGTAAAAGGAACTTCAGAAATCCTGTTTCGTACACATTTTACCAAAGCAGAAGTGAACCCCCTGCCAGTGGTTTTTGTAGGTCAGGACCAGCAGATTGGAATGAACAGTGGAGGTGGCTGGAGAGATAGCTCAGAGGTTAAGAGCACTTACTGCTCTTGCTGTAACCTGGGGTTCAGTTTCCAGCACCCACAGGGTGGCTCACAACCACCCATAGCTCCAGTTTCAGGAGATCTGACGCCCTCTTCTGGTCTCCACTGACTCCTACATGCATATAGTGCGTGTAAACTCATATGCATACATGTAAATAGAAAAAGTCTTAAAAGTAAAAAGTCCTAGTGCATTTGGGAGTATAGCTCAGTGTTAGAGCATGTGCTTTCAAATGCAGAGCCCTGGGTTCAATCCCCAGCACACCCCAAAATATTTATTATAATTATTAGTACATTGTATTTATATTTATTTATGTACTTACTAGGTTTTTTTGAGACAGGGTTTCTCTGCGTAGCCCTGGCTGTCCTGGAACTCACTCTGTAGACCAAGCTGGCCTCGAACTCACAAAAGATCTGCCTGCCTCTGCCTCCTGAGTGCTGGGATTAAAGGCGTGCGCCACCACAGCCAGGCTAGTCCCTTGTATTATTAACCGCTATGACATTTACTGGGTAAACATCTCAGAAACTTGCACCGTGCTTGCCTCATGACAGCAGTGTTAGCAGGCATCTCGAAAGGGTCTGCTGAGGCTTGACCGAGTGCTGCTCCGGGAGGTGTCTTCAGAGGAGCCCTGCTCACCAGCCTCGCCTTGGAAGCTGCTGCCGGAAGCAGCCTTCCTTGGCTAGTGTTCTGCCTCAGAATCCCCACAGGGTGGATTTGGGCGTGGCTGCTCCTTACTGTGAGCTCTTACATGGGTTATTTAATTTCTCTGTGACCCAGATTTTCTTTCTGTGAAATGAGGATAGGAACAATAGCTAGGGTCTCTGGTGAGCGATGAATTGTGAAATGTTTTGAACAGTAGAAAAAGTTTGGATGATGTTTTATTAATTCCATGTAAATTCCCTGTACCTCTTTTTTTGTTTGTTTGGTTTTTTTTGTTTTTTGAGACAGGGTTTCTCTGTGTAGTTTTGGTGCCTATCCTGGATCTCGATCTGTAGACAAGGCTGGTCTGGAACTCACAGAGATCCGCCTGCCTCTGCCTCCCAAGTACTGGGATTAAAGGCGTGTGCCACCACTTCCGGCCTGCCTCAGTCTTTTGAAGAGCTCTGGCTACAAATGCACTTGGCTCGTCCATCTATCCATCCATCCATCCATCCATCCATCCATCCATCCATCCATCCAGACACAGGGTCTCACTAAGTAGCCCTGGCTGTCCTAGAACTAGCTCTGTAGACCAGGCTGGCCTCTCACAAAGATCCTCCTACCTCTGTCTCCCTAGCGCTGGGATTAAAGGTGTGTACAATGGCCGGCTGCATTTGGCTCTTCATTGAGACGTATGAGTCCTTTGTGGATCTTGAGTAACAGTCCTTTATGAAGGACATCTTTCACAGATGTGCTTTGCTGGCCTGTAGCTTGTGGTACTTTCTTCCTGTGTCTTTGTAGATCAGAATTGTGAGTTTTAATAGCTTATTGCCATGTATAACGTAGATCAGAATTGTGAGTTTTAATAGCTTATTGCCATGTACAATGTAGATCAGAATTGTGGGTTTTAACAGCTTATTGCCATGTACAAAACCATCTGAATTTCTCTCCTTTGTCATCTGTTTGGCTTGGATATTTCTTGTGTGAGTTTGGCAGACTTTGCCTTTCAAGGAATTGATCTGTTTTATTTAGTTCACCAAATTATGTGCATAAAATTGTTTGTATCGTTCCTTTATTCCTTTAAAAATTATTTAATTGTATTTTATGTACATTGGTGTTTTACCTGCATGTATGTCTGTCTGTGTGAGGGTGTCAGATCCTCTGGAACTGGAGTTACAGACAGTTGTGAGCTCCCATGTGGGTGCTGGGAATTGAACCCAGGTCCTCTGGAAGAGCGGCCAGTGCTCTTAACTGTTGAGCCACCTCTCCAGCCCCTGTATTACTCCTTTGTTCTAATGTCCATGAACCTATAGTGGTATCCTCATTCCTTTAAAAGGTATTTTTAGCTTTATCTGTAATGTTTCTGTTGTGTGGGGTGTTCTGCCTGCACGTGTGTCTGTGCACCACATCCATGCAGTGCCCATGAAGGCCGGAAGAAGGCACTGGATCTTTTGGAACTGGAGTTACTGAGGACTGTGAGCTGTCATGTGGGAGTTGGGAATTGGACCTGGGTGCTCTGGTAGAGCAGCCAGTGCTCCTAACCACTGAGCCATCATTTCTGATACCATCAGGAATCCTTTTCTTTTTCTTTTTTTTTTTTTTGGTTTTTCAAGACAGGGTTTCTCTGTGTAGCTTTGCGCCTTTCCTGGAGCTCACTTGGTAGCCCAGGCTGGCCTCGAACTCACAGAGATCCGCCTGGCTCTGCCTCCCGAGTGCTGGGATTAAAGGCGTGCGCCACCAACGCCCTTCTAGGAATCTTTTTCTTAACCTGGCTAGAAGTTTATCTTTTTCCATCTTTTCAAAGAATCAGCTTCGATTTTGTTGATTTTTTTTTATTGATTTGCTGATATAGCTCTACTTTTTGTTTTGATTCCTAAATAACTACTTTTTGTTTGTTTTTACTTTTTCGAGACAGGATTTCTCTGTATAGCCCTGGCTGTCCTGGAACTCACTCTGTAGACCAGGCTGGCCTTGAACTCAGAAATCTGCCTGCCTCTGTCTCCCAAGTGCTGGGATTAAAGTCATGCACCACCACTGCCCAGTTTAAATAACTACTTTTATATCATTTATTGCTTTGCACTATGGCAGTGGTTCTCAACCTTCCTAATGCTGTGACCCTTTACAGCTCCTCATGTTGTGGTGACTCCCAACCATAAAATTATTTAGTTGCTACTTTATAACTGTAATTTTGCTACTGTTATGAATCGTAATAAAAATACCTGCTATGTGACCATTGTGGGGTCATGACCCACAGGTTGGGAACCACTGCTTTAGGGGCGCTCTGTGGTTTGTTTGGGGGTGATCCTCAAGCCGCTGGCTTCTGAGCTGTAGCAACTGTAGACTCCCGTTCCTGGCCCTGGCTTAGATTTTCTTCTTTTCTAATGTAGTCACGTGTTTAGTGGTGAGAGGTATTGTGAGGAGTGTGTGGCTAGGCAACCTTATCACTGTGTAAGCATAGAGTGTGCTCGCGTGAGCTTATGGAATAGCCCACCACATACCTGTACTATGTGTTTTTACATGGAGGGTTTTTATTTTTATTTTTTTAACCTTTATTTAATTAATAACGAGGACTCTAAAATACACATTAGCCTGTATCTACACTGGGTTAGATGGCTGATATCTCTTCTCCATCTCCACACCTCATCCCTTAGGACAGTGGCAGGCTTCCGTGTTATCTCATGATGACAGAAAGGGCTACATTCTGAAACAGCAGCAGCAATAAATGTCATCTTGTCCATTCATCTGTCGATGTTTTGAATAGTCATGTTTATTTGACTACATTCCTTTTCAGTTCTTTGGCACTAGGAATGGTACCGTGTTTGTTAGTTTATTGAGAACATTTCAACGGTGGCAGAAACAGTTTCTCTAAAGATTTATTTTTGTCTTTATTAATGTATACATGTGTGTGTTTATGTGTATGTGTACCATGTGCATATGGGTGCTGGCGGAGGCCAGAAGAGGGCATTGGATCTTAAGGAGCTGAAGTTACAGGCGGCTGTGAGCTGTTTGATGTGGGTGCTGGATACTGAACTCAGGTACTCTGCAAAAGGAGCAAGTACCCTTGACCGCCGAGCCGTCTCCAGCCCTGGCAGAGAATGCCCACAGAGGGAACCCTTGCCCTTCGCTTTCCTAGGCAGGTCAGCGGTGACGTCTCTGAGCCAAGCATCCTCTGTTCTCTCAGCTGCTCATGTGACTTTGTTTCTCAGGTTCCTACCAGCTAGCCTGGTTTCTTTCTCTCTGGCTGTCTCCAATGGTGTGGATGTCACCTTTTAGGCTAAGGGTTCAATGGAGGTCCCTATTTGAGGACAGTACTGGTGTGGCCAGCTAGTCCTGCCATGGCTCAACTTCTCAGCATGATGCTTTGTTCTGGTGCAAGCCTTTGTCTTTCCTCCATCTCGTTCCTCTCACTGCCTGTGACCCTCCCTCTAATTTGCTGACTAATCACCCCACATTCCATCCTGTCATTCTGGCTTCACGTCAGCTCCAATCTGACAAATAAACGTGTTGGAGAGAGCCCAGCGAGGACAGAGCCTTTGAAAGGTGGCTGGAGGGTGGTCTGGGTTCCTGTGGGTTCCTGATTCTCCTGAGGAGAATCCCTTTTGAGGAGGCTGCTAGAGCATGGTAAGGCCTCCCGGCCTCTCTTTGGCCGGTCCCCAACTCGCATCCTGTTCTCGGTCAGAGCATATGAGGGAAAGCCTCATCACGTGTTCAGGGGCTCAGGTGAGTGTGGGAGTGAAGCTCCGGCCTGTGCTTGGCACCAAGCAAGCTGTCGCCGAGGACGTGGTTCCTCTGCAGCAGGGCCCATCAGATGGGCTCTTCTCCCTCTTGTACAAACCCATCTTCGTGAGCGTCCTGGTTCCCCTTAAGAGCAGCTATGGCATAGCTTGGTGTCCTGGGATTTAGATCAAGCAGAATAACCCAGGAAAAATGAATCCTTTTCTTCATGTTGTCTCGTCATGACAGTCCGTTCCTCCCAGTGAAAATAAACATGCTTCTTGAGACCCCCGGGCCTGACTGTGCTGGGTAGTTTCGTTTTCTGGTTATCCTGAGTGTTAACGTTTGTTTGTAAATAACACAAAGACTCGTCAGAGCATCAGTCTTTCTGTGTCATAGGGACGTAAATCATGAAGAGAAAAGACCAGGAGTGAGGACAGAAGCCTGGTTTTTCTGACTAGGATTTATGGATTTATAGATGGTCATAGCCAGCCTTTGCTAGTACTTAGGGAAGCAGCTGGTAAGGGTTTTGCATTGATAATGAATGTCAGCAGGTTTTCAATACCGTGTGGCCTTTTTGGAACTGTGTGTGATAAAGTTTTCCATTGTGCATGAAGGTCAGGAGACTCAAAACACGCAGGACTTGGAAATGCCACCAGACTATTAGTTACTGAGGAGACGGGGCGCTGCCCTGTTTAAATTCAAGACAAATGTGGCCATGAGAAGAGGTGGGAAAGGGCAAGCCTGGCCTGTATCTTCTGATAGCATTAAACTCAGGAAATTGAAGGCAGTCCTAGCCTGTGCTCTGTGGAACAACTAGGTTTGCAGTCCACACTGTACGCGCTCGTTAGTGAGAGTGCGTACGCACCGACACTGGGCTGCTCGGGTATTTACGTCAGGGGATCTGCTCCTCGTACGGTGTGCATTCAGTTCTACAGAAAACTGCAGATAGGTGCTGGAGAGATGGCTCAGCAGAGGACTTGGGTTTGGTTTCCAGTACCCGCACAGTGGCTCACAGCCATCTTCTATAACTTCAGTTCCAGGGGATCTGATGCCCTTTTCTGACCTCCAAGGGCACTGGGCATGCACATGGTATACATACATACATGCAGGTAAAACACTCATACCCATAAAAAAGTCTTAAAAAATAAAAGAAAAAGGAAGCTGCTTATAGCCAGATATAGTGACATACACCATTGAGTCCAGCATTTGGGAGGCAGAGGCAGGAGGATCTCTGTGAGTTTGAAGCCAGCCTGTTCTACATAGCAAATCCCAGGACAGACTGGGCTACATAGTGAGATCTTATCTTCAAGAAGAAATGAAAACTGCGGAGACATACGTAGTCTGAATAATTCGTGTTGGTGACTGTCAGGTGGAAGTGTCCAGACACATGCAAGGTGAACAGGAGTTTTTGAAGGGCCCTGTTCTTCCACCAGGTTGTGGAGTACACATCCCTTGCTGTGGTTTGTGTTTCCATGTGAACTTGTTGAAGCTTTTTGCAGGGTAGACCCCTTAATTCATCAGCATCATTAGCATCTGGGTCAAATTAGTGTGTGAGACCAGCTGGCCTGTGTATGGGGTAGTGAGGGGCGGGAAGGTGGGACAGGTGAGTTTGTTCTGAGGAAGCAGTCGGGAGATTTGGAAACACTGACTGGTTGCAGGGTTTCCATTGGGAACCCTTGCCTGCCCTAGAGCACAGAAAGGGGCTGTGCGATAACAGTTGCAGCCCTGCATGGCCCTGCCTAGGGGAGATTCTAAGCCATATCTCAGGGAATTAGCAGTCATCCGTGAGATGCTTGTGAGTGAGCGAACAATGGCAAAGAAAGGAGTCCGGCCTCGCTGCTGCCATTGATGAGGGAGAGCTGCAGTTGGGTCTCTACCAGGGGGAGTGTTTAGAGGACTCTTCAGGCTAAACCCCCCACTCAGGCTGAGGAACTTTATCCCAAGTGACCTCTGCTCCTGAGCTTCCTCTGATACCAGTTGTGATTGGTTCTCTGTTGGGGAGAAGGGCCCAGCTGGGTCAGTCGGCCTGCCTCAGCCTCCAGGGCTGGGCCAGAAGCTGCACCAGGCAGTCCTTCTTTCCCGCCATTCTGTGGTGTCCACAGCAGGGTGGCTGTTTGCTCTCTGAAGTTTGCTCTCTCCTGCTCTCATCTTCAGGAATGAGAATTTTCCAGTTTCCTTCCTTTGCTGGCTCCAGAGACAGACACCCGAGAGAGAGGCATTCTCTCCTCAACCCCAACTGTGGGGGACCAACCCTTACATTTATTTACCCCAGGGACTCTTGAGGAATGAGGGATAAGAGACTTAGAAATAAAGAGGGAAGAGAAACAGAGAGAAACACAGGGTGGGCCTGAATCCTTATCCACCGGCCCAGAACTTTATTCCAAAGGGCTATTTATAACAATGCCAAGGGGCGGGGCAAAATGTAGACCCTTACAAACACCTGATACTCGGGCCCGTGGTCCAATCAACCTCCCATGCAGTTCTGCTGGGTACAGCCACTAGGAAACCTAGTGGGCCCCAACACCCAACCTCCTTGATTCTTTTTCATACCTCACACTTAGTCCCCAAAAGCCGGTTCTCAGCAGACAGTGAAAGTCACAGCCCGAGGCAGGCTGGAGAGCTTGATGAAATCTCAGAGGAAATTGGACCCACCCACCTGAGTCAGAGACACCCCAGTTGCTTGGGATGTGACCTGCAGACATCAGGCACCGTCTTAGGTACCCTCTCTGGGTATTCTGGACTCAGGCAAGAGCCTGTTCTGTTCTGAGATGCTGTAGCTCAGGGTGTGGCTCCTGCATCTCTGCTGGAGTATGTCCCCAGTCGGGACACAAGGAAAGCCAAGGCCAAGGACTTCTGTGACCCCAGGGGCACTTTTACTTGAACCTTCCCAGCCTACAGCCAGATTCAGAGGGAGATTTCTGATTTCCTCACCATTGAAGGTGGGCCTTCCTGCACGCCTGCCTGTCACCGTAGGCAGTGTTTAGAGAGTGGCGCACGGACCTTCGGACCTTCGGACCTTCGGACCTTCGTTAGGTTTGCAGCGCTTGGGTCCAGCCGTAGCCAGAGCAGTGTAAGAGCTGCTGCTGCTGGATGCCCTACCTGCTGCAGCGGGTCTCCAGGTGCTGGCTCCTGCTGCGGCACATTCGTGAGACTGAAGACCCCTCAGAACACTGCAAGCTTGGTAGGAGCCTCAGGAGACATAGGGATGCAGGCCATCAGATGGTTCGGGGGGCTGCCTGCCCTGCCTTGATAGGATGAATCTACTATGGAGAAAGATAGATTAGAAACATAACGTCTTCGGTTAATGTCACTGTGATGGCTCATGCGCTCCTAGAAAAGTGTGAATGAGATAGGAAGGACTTTGGAAAACTAAACATAACCTTCTATGACGGTCTCAGTGATAGAAAATCGAGCTAACGGGCAACTTTTGCTGCTGCTGCTGGTGCCTGGGATAGAGGCCAGGGTCTGTCCATGCCAGATTCAGGCTTTGCCACAAGCCACATCTTTACCACACTGTAAGCATTAAAAGAAAATTTGTTCAGCCGGAATGTGGTAGCACAAACTTTTAACCCCAGCATCTGTGAGGCAGAGGCAGGCAGAGCTTTGTGAGTTCTAGGCCAGCCTGGTCTACAGAGTGAGTTCTAGGCCAGCCTGGTCTACAGAGTGAGTAACTTGGGTCCATATGCTTGTAAGGCAAGCACTTTGGCAACTGAACCGTCTCCCCAGTTCTACTTCCTGTAGATTCTCCTCAGTCTCCTCACTGGCTGTGTGCCGCAGAAGCCTAGGCACAACACCACAGCTTAATTCAGCTCCTTGTTTCTCTTCTTCCCCTGCGGTGTCTCCTGCCCCTCAGCCCTGGCCAGCTGCCTTCCCTCACCTGCAGGGCCAGGCAGGGCGCTTCTTGCTTCTTCCCACATCCCCCTCCTCTGCAGTTCGTGTGGGAGAAGCCCTGGGGACTCTTCTCATGCTAGCCTGGCTCATCCTCCAGTCTCCCTGCTCTCCCTTGCAGAGTCATTTCCTGACATGAGATGCACAGTGCAGCTCTTCCGGTCTCCGGGAGCCAGTCTGTCACAGAGTCAACCTACCCCTGGTGAGTTTCAAGCCCATGAGCCCCTAAAGGGCCAGATCTGACTCTGCTGTGTTTAAAGGCACTATTGCCTTGTAGAAAATTGGGCCTCGATGGCTGGTGGTGGCGCACTCGGGAGGCACAGCCAGGTGGATCTCTATGAGTTTGAGGCCAGCCTGCTCTACAGAGCGAGTTCCAGGACAGGCTTCAAAGCTACAGAGAAACCCAGTCTTGAAAAACAAAAACAAAAAAAAAGAAAGAAAGAAATTGAGTGGGCCTCTTACGACCCAGTGTCACAAGCTAGTGCTTTTCATGGACAAAGTGAGTAACCACAGCTGCCTTTCTCTCCTCGCTTTGAACTCTTGATGTAGCTGGAAATGATCTTGAATTCCTGATCCTTCAGCCTCTAACTCCAGGTGTTTCTATTATAGGACCATGTCTGACTCTGTGTGTGTGCATGCACACACAAACGCTCGCATGACATCAGGTGTCTTTAACTTCTTTAATTACTTTGCTCTTTACATATTGAGGCAGGGTGGGTCTCTCACTAAACCTAGAGCTTGCTGACTCGGCTAGTCTCACGATTCTGTAGTCTCCAGGGATCCTTTGTCTGCACCTCCAGGGCTGGGGTTGCAGTGGGCACTGTCCTGCTTTTTATCTGGGTGCTAGGGACCTGAACTTCATCCCTCATGCCTGTGACAAGTGCTCTGTCCATGGAGCCATCTCCCAGCCCCTTCTCTGTGCTAGTTACTAAGAAAACCAAGCTCTGATTTGTGTGACTTAAGTATTTATTGTATATCACGTGTTTTTATTTTTAATTCACACTGATTTAACACACATAGATGACACAGTTGGCTGTTGTAATGTGTGCAGGTGACTTTGATGTGGAAAACGTTGCTCTTCTCAATGAGGTGGGTCCAAGT
>CABHPR010143931.1:19469-41292 GCA_902168415.1 Peromyscus melanophrys | reverse complement strand
TAGAGTTATAGTAATAAAAATAGCATGATATTGGCATAAAAACAGGCACATGGATCAATGGAATTGAATTGAAGACCCTGACATTAATCCACACACCTATGAACACCTGATTTTTGACAAAGAAGCCAAAATTGTACAATAGAAAAAAGAAAGCATGACTGGATGTTGACATGTAGAAGAATACAAATAGATCTGTATCTATCACCACGCACAAAACTCAAGTCCAAGTGGATCAAAGACCTCAACATAAATCCAGTTATACTGAACTTGATAGAAGAGATAGTGGGAAGTAGCCTTGAACACATTGGCACAGGAGACCACTTCGTAAATATAACACCAGTAGCACAGACACTGAGAGCAATAATTAATAAATGGGAACTCCTGGACCTGAAAAGTTTCTGTAAGGGAAAGGACATGATAAATAAGACAAAATGGCAGCCTACAGAATGGGAAAAGATCTTCACCAACTCCAAATCTGACAGAGGGCTGATCTCCAAAAATATAAAGAATTCAAGAAACTAGAGATCAAAATACCAAATAAGTCAATTTAAAAATGGGATACATCAGATCTAAACAGAGAATTCTCAAAAGAAGAATCTCAAATGGCCAGAAGACATTTAAAAAATTACTCAACATCCTTATCCATCAGGGAAATGCAAATCAAAAGAACTCTGAGATACCATCTTACACCTGTTAGAATGGCTAAGATCAAAAACACTATGACAGCTTATATTGCAGAGGATGTGGAGTAAGGGAAACACTCCTCCATTGTTGTTGGGATTGCAAAGCTATACAGCCACTTTGGAAAGCAGTTTGGTAGTTTCTCAGAAAATGGAATCAATCTACCTCAAGACCCAACAATACCACTCTTGGGCATATATTCAAAGGATGCACAATCACACCACAAGGACACTTGCTCCACTATGTCCATAGCAGCATTATTTGTGATGACCAGAACCTGGAAACAACCTAGATGCCCCTCAACTGAAGAATGGATAAAGAAAATATGGTACATTTACTCAATGGGGTATTATTCAGCATTAAAAAAAATGACATCATGAAATTTACAGGCAAATGGATGGAACTTGAAAAAATCGTCCTGAGCAAGGTAACCCAAACCCAGAAAGACAAACACAGTTGTAAAGTGTAGCTGTTCCAGCTTTGACCTTGAATCACCACCCCAGTGAGGCAGCTGGTAACTGCCAAGCCTACCTAGGACCTGCCCCTGGGGCATGGCCGGGACAGAAGCCCTTAAGACCTGAGATCTGACTTGCTGGCCCTCTTGGTTTCTCACGATCCTCCTATTTCTAAGACATTTGGAGTTTGCCCCACTTGAGCGCCAGATAATGTGGGGATTTATCAAGGCAACTCCATGTAGTTAAAAGGAGGTTTATTTTGGGGTAACTTACAGCCAGTAAAGGGGTTGGTTCCTCATGATCCTGGATGCTGGATGACAAACCAAGTCAAAGTTCTCCAGAAAACCCTGCTGGACTGCACTTCACCTCTCCCAGATCCTGTAACCAACCCTTTTACTGACTGTAAGTTACCTTAAAATAAACCTCCTTTTAACTACATGGAGTTGCCTTGTTAAATCCCCACATTACATGGTATGTACTCACTCATAAGTTGATATTAGCTATAAAACAAAGGATAATCAGGCTACAATCCATAACCCCAGAGAAGCTAGGTAACAAGGGGGATCCTCCTAAGAGGAACATGCATGGATCGCCCTAGGAAGAGGAAAGAGATAAGATCTCCTGGGTAAACTGGGAGGGGTGTATGTGTTTGGGTGGGGACGATGGGGCATGAGAACATAAGGACTTGGGGGAGAGACAGAGAGGGAGAGCAAGTAAAGAGGTATCTTGATAGAGGGAGCCATTATGGGGTTAGGGAGAAACCTGGTGCTAGGGAAATTCCCAGGAATCCACAAGAATGACCCCAGCTAAGACTCAAAGCAATAGTGGAGAGGGTGTCTGCACTGGCCTCCCCCGTAATCAGATTGATGACTACCCTAATTGCCATCATAAAACCTTCATTCAGTAACAGATGGAAGCAGATGCAGAGATCAACAGCTAAGCACTGGGCTGAGCTCCCAAAGTCTAGTAGAAGAAAGGGAGGCAGGGATTATATGAGCAAGGGGGCGGTGTCGAGATCATGATAGGGAAGCCCACAGAGACAACTGACTCGAGCTAGTGGGAACTCATAGACTCTGGATTGACATCTAGGGAACCTGTATGGGACTGAACTAGGCTCTCTGAATGTGGGTGACAGTTGTGTGGCTTGAACAGTTTATGGAGCCCCTGTCAATGGCACCAAGATTTATCCCTGGTGCATGAACTGCCTTTTTGGAGATCATTTGCTATGGAGGGATACCTTGCTAAGCCTTGATACAGTGGGGAGGTGTTTGGTCTTGCTTCAACTTGATATGCCAGACTTTGTTGACTCCCCATGGGAGGCCTTACCTTCTCAAAAGAGTGGATGGAGGGGAGGAGGTGGGGCAAGAGTAGGAGGAGGGGGGAGGGGAAACTATATGTAAAAAAAAAACAAAAACAAACAAACAAACAAAAAAAAACAACAAAAAAAACTTAAAAAAATAGAGGAGGCCCATACAGTAGAAAGGCTAATTAATCTGGGGGCAAATTAACATTAATGACTTGAGCATTATATAGAGAGTAAAGGCCAAGGTAGGGTCAGGGGATGTTTTGAGAAACCAGATCCAGCATACCATACCATAGCCATCCCCCATCTCTCTTTCTTCTCTCCAAAAATCACAATTTGGGGCTGACTAGGGATTTTTTAATGACACAAAAAGGGACAAAGGTATATTTGTTGTCCCTGTCATATAAAATGATTATAATTCAGAAGGTTCTATTCTGCATGCAATGCTGAAATTGAAATCTTGCTTCCAGGAATAACTGCTTAATCTCTCAGTTTGCCATGAGACACATTTAAAAAATTATTTTATAAAGATGAGAGAGAAGCCAGAATACCCATGTGTTTTACTGATGAAGAAAAGAAACCATTTTCCAAACAACTCTTAATTAAATATAGAGTTTGTAATGTGATGCTTGTGTCTCTCTTAAGTTATTATTAGACATTCCATGTTCCAGTCATTGCCTTCTGCTTAATATTATAATTTTTAAATTAAATTTATATGTGTGGTTGTGCATTTGGGTGTGTGAACATGAGCACAGGTACTTACAGAGGCTAGAAGGGGTCATCAGATTCCCTGAAACTTGAGTTACAGGTGACTGTGAGCCTCCTATGTAGGTGCTGGAAACAGAACTGCAGTCCTCTGGAAGAGCAGCCAGTGTTTGAACCATGGAGCCACGTTCCCAGCCACCTTTCTGCCTTACTTTTAAAGAAGCACATCTTTTGTTTGTTTCTGGTTGTTTACTATATATTTACTTGTATATTCTGTACTCTAAAGTCTGGATCATTCTAATGGGGGTATCATCTTTACACTGAAGGATAGATGAGCTTATTTTAAACATTATTTGCTTTCCATAAACTTTCTGACCCTGATGAAATGGGCAGATAATCCTGCTCGCCAGTCTCTTCAGTGATTTCAATGCTTTCATTATTCCATCTCCCCTTTCCCATTGGTTTTTGGCTCCCACAGAGTGCTCTTCTAGTGACAAGAACAAAATTCTCTTCTCTCTCTCTCTTTCTCTCTTTCTCTCTTTCTCTCTCTTATATCTATATGTATATCTATATGTATATCTATATGTATATCTATATGTATATCTATATCTATATCTATATCTATATCTATATCTATATCTATATATCCTTCCTCTATTTCAGTAGGCTCTACTTTGGTGAAAAGAGAGATGAACTGATTTTCTACTTTACCTTCACTAGAAGACAAGCAGTTGAAGAATGCCCATTAACTCAGACAACAAAGGCCTATTGTGAAAGAAATACAACCCTACATTTTAATGATATTTTAGGTACTAATTTGCAGTAGGATTAAGATTTTTAATAGTACAACTTTATGGCATAGATAAGTAGTAGGTGTGTGTGTATGTGTGTGTGTGTGAGTTTTGTGCATGGGTGTGTGTGCATTTGTGTATGTGCATGTGGGTATATGTGTGTGAATGTTATGTGCTTGTGTGTGTATGTGTGCATGTATATGTGTATGTGCATCTGTATGTGTGTATGTGTGTGTGTGTGTGTGTGTGTTGTGTGTGTGATTACACCCATTTCTGAAACAATGAAAACATGTTTCAGAAGGGAATCTTGTGAGGAGAATTCTGAGTGCTTGTGAGAAAAATCCAAGAAAACAAGACAAGAGTTTTGTGACCTCAGTTTCTAGAAAGCATAAAATTGTTCTTGCAGTGTGTTTTTGTGTTCCTCCCAGGTGTAGTGGACAGGAGTGAGTTTACTTCGGATTACTCATTAGTGCTTGCTGATGCTATTCCATTAAACACTTAAACTTTGCTTTGTATGCCTCTATGGAAAAATATGTTTTTGCTACAATTGGCTTGTCCTTTTGATTATATATAGCTTGAACTCATGAGAACTTTTCTCATGTGACTTTTTTTAACCTTCAGAGGGTAAACCCTCTGAGGCTCTAAATAAAATTGGCTAGTGTATGAAACTTTAGTCTCCTCATTTAGGGGCTCCATTCTACCAGATCCCACTGCCTGCAGCGTGGTGACAAACTAGTGCAGACATAAACACATATCCACAATGGTCTATCAGAAAGTATCATCATTAAGAAAAATTGAGCAGGGTTACATGCAGAGTTCCTAGAAATCAAGCTTTACTTTAATGAGCTATTATATCTGCAAAAGAGCAGAATGCCTAGAGAGTCATTTTTCTTTCCCAAGATTCTTCCAAAACTCAAACTCTGAATTATTTGTGTGTTTTTCTTATCCCTGTCAAATAGTGACCAGTGTTGGGAAAAGTTTTACATGGTAAACAATCTGTTTGCACACAGTCCTAATCTAAATAATGAGCTAGATTTTAACGCAATTTTAGAAGAAAGGCACATTCACGTGAGTTTGATTTTAGTGCACAGTGTGTTAAAGTGCACACGAGCTTTTTTGTTCTGTTTGTTCCCCTCTCTGAGCAAGGCTGTAAATTTTGTAAATGAGATAGGCCTACAAAGTCTGCATAATCTATGAATGAAGAAGTTTTATGGGGATATTACAATTTGTCTCCATGTCAGAGACCAGGAGAAAAATCACATCTGCTATAAGCAACAATGAAGGGTGTCACTTTGAGGTGTAGGAGTTTCAACAGGCCCTTGGCAAGGACACACCATTCCAGTTCAAAAGAACCACATAAAAATGCATGTATTACTGAATTGTATTTCTCCTTCAATGACTGTCATACTGGAATGTATTTGGAAACACGGAAGGAAACTTCATATTCAAAATTCTGCAGAGATACAAGGGTGATCAGGGTAAACAAGGTTAGGTTGACTGTTAATTTTTATGTTTTGTATTTAAATGTTCACTAACACTTATCCGTGTTTACAATGCCATCCTGGTTATGGGGGGTGAAGGTAATTTGAACTATTATAAATTACTAGACTTTCCAAGATATAGAAAATCAGATCATAAAATTTAGACTGCAATTAAACTAAAATCCTACATGCTAAATTTGAGAGTAAGATGGCCCTTTGTGCTACTAATAGCTCTTTAGCTATTTCAGTTTCTTCTCATAACACTAACAGAGATTATAAACTTCAGGTGCTAGAATATAGCTTGGTGAAAGTAGGATTTACAGGGATTCCTAATTTCTAAGCCGTTGTTTCTTCTAGAATGAATGTTTGTAACAGGCTAGATTGCATTTAGTTTGGAAGGTAAAATTACGATGATATATTGTGTACCCTAATAAAATTTGCTTGAAGATGAGAGAACAGAACAAGCCACTAGATTAAACAGAGGCCAGACAGTGGTAGCACACACCTTTATTCCTAGCACTCAGGAGGCAGAGATCCATTTGGATCTCCGTGAGTTCAAAATCATCATGGACTACATGAGATTGACTAAGTCTAGGAGAGAAAGCAGAGCCAGGCAGTGGTGGCACACATCTTTAATCCCAGTACTGGAAAGCACACATACCTTTAATCCCAGGAAGTGATGGCTGGGAGGAGAAAGTTATGTAAGGTCTGAGGAAACAGGAACCAAAGGCTTTTTGGCAGAAGTGTCCCTTTCAGCCAGAGGCTTTTTCAGGCTGAGGAGTTGGTGAAGTAAAAGGTGGTGGCTATGGCTTGCTCTGCTTCTCTGATATTTCAGCTTTCATGTCAATATCTGGTTCAGGTTTTTTATTAATAAGACCTTTTAACATTTGTATTATATCTGGCGTCCAACTTGTGGGGCACGAATTCATGAAAAAGCTGCTTGCCTGTGGCCTTGCAGTCCCTGGCTCAGGCCTGAGCTACACATAGCTGGAATCTCCAACCAACCTGGGCCAGACTCTCTAACCTGCTGGCTAAGTTTTTGTTGCAGCCTCTCTGCAGCAAACTCCATAGATTTTTGGACTCCAAAACCCACAGGAATTAGTCACTTTTGCACACTTCCCCCCATGTAGACAGCTGGATTTTTCACTTCTATCCTCTCCCAGTGGGTTTTGGCTTTCTCTGGGCCCCCTCCTCGGGCTGCTGCCACACCATCATCTGAATCACCATTATCAGCAGATTTGGTGGGTCAATTAAGATTTCCCCACATTGAAAAATGGGAAACATTTTTACAATGGAGGGAGTTTAGTCTATTTGATAATATGATTGATGTTCTGAAAATGGAACAATTATATGAGAGGATAATGTTGATGGAATTTATGTAATATCAATTATAAATATTATTCATTTGATCATTTATGTTTTATCATTTAAAAAGTTGGTTAATATGAGCATCAAGATAAAAGTTTTAGAAAAACCTGTTAAAACAGATCATAGAGATATTCAGACCCAGACAGAAGAATTTAAAGGTGAACCAATCTCAGCATTGCATTATAAGGTTACAGAGAAACAGCCTAAGGCTTTCAAATAGCCAACCTTAATCTATCCAGTAACCTTACAGGAACTGCCACATGATAGATATCCTCAAGTCTGTATATGAGCTGATTGGACTCCTGTGTAAATGTTAGATTTGAGGAGATTCAAAAAAGCAATAGTCTCATATGGCATCCACTCATCTTTTGTGAAGCAGATGTTAAACTCATGGTAAACTTGTAATAGAATTATCCCTCAAGACTGGAGAGATTTGGTTACAGCAGTCTTAGAGGCTGGTCCCCAATTACAATGGAGGACCTGGTAGAAGGATGAGGCTAAGACCATTGAACAATGAAGTAGGAATAGAGGTATTGAAATCTCCCAAGATCAACTTCTTGGAGAAGGTGATTATGCTGATATACAAAGACAATCTTTATTTGATGACCACACCCTAGCTTTATGCCACATGGCAGCCTTGAATGCTTGGGACAGAATTGAAGAAATAGAAAAGAAAATTATACAGGGTCCAAAAGAAACTTTCACTGATTTCTTACAAAGACTGGCTTCAGCAGTGAATAGAATGATATCAAATTCAGAAGATAGACAAATAATAATTGAATCTCTGGCTTTTGAAAATGCTAATACACAATGCAAAAGGATAATGAGCCCATTAAAGGCAAGATCAGCACCTTGGAGGACTGGATCTGAGATACAATTAATATTGATTCTCATGATCATGATGATGCTTGGATAGAAGAGGTGATTTCCAGAGGTTTGAAGAAAAATAGTAATGTCAAATGTTTCAAATGTGGTAAACGAAGTCACCTAAAAAGGGGCTGTAAACAGGGTGTTCCCAGAAACAATATTTTTCCAAGGTATAATCCCAGCAGAACACCCCTCCCTTCTGGATTATGCAGAATGTGTGACCAAGGCAGACATTGAACTAACAAATGTAAATCAACAAGGAATAGACAAGATAATCCCTTGCCTTTGCCATTCGGAAATGCCTTCAAGGGCCTCTCATAGGCCCCTATGTCAAATTCCCTTCAGTCCTTTCCTGTCATCATGTGAGAAACTCCTTCCCAGAGCAATTAAATAAACTAATGCATACTGCACAAAACCATACTGCTCTGGATGACAGAACAGCTTTAGAAAATAAAAAAATTCAGGAGAAACCATAAATCAAAATTGATAAAGATTAGAAAGGGAACCTCCCCAAAGTTGGGGTTGGGGAAGGGTTTTGTTTTTGTCTTTTAGGAGAATGAAGGCTGAGGAACCTGAAGAACACTGGACAAATGAGACATCTGAAGAAAAAGGACAAATCATTCAGAAAAAAATGTCCCATGAAAGGAATTTTCTGCAGTGATCCATGACCATGCCTAACAGCAACTTTGAAATCTCCAAAAAGATAATGGGACCCCACAATGACATCAGAACAATGATAAAACATCATTAAGCTGACAAACACAACCCAAAGATTAGCTTTGGACTACAAACTTCTCAGGACAATATCAAGATAGCTAGCTGAGATGATACTGTCTCACACTCACAGACTATTCCAGTCAGGACTTGACCACAATCCTAAATTTTCTTTGTGTCCTCATAATACTACCACTGTCCCCAGTCAGCATGAAGTAGCTTAGAAAAATATGCCCATATTCCTCAAAAATGGATTATGGATGTTTGTCTTTTTTTAGGGGTTGGTTAAAAATTGCTATTGGTCATAGTCAATCTCTTTCTAAAAGAAGAAAGGGGGATATGGTATAGAAATATATTATAAAGAAATGATAGGATAAAAGGGTAGTTTATTGAATCTACTCTGAAAAAAAAGGTTATAGATATGGTAAGATAAAAGGTAGATTATTGAATCTAATTTTAAAAAGCAAGTACTAGTTTAAAATATTTTACATTGGATTGAATTTTTGTACATTGTATACAAATTTTGTATATTGATACAAATTTGAGATTAATTTTGTTAGAATATACTGTACATATATTCCTACTCTTGTTCAAAGTATTGTACCTATATAGTTCATTTAACAATGTAATGCAAATTGCTAGTCCTTGAAAGTTATTATTACCAACTAATTAGGTTATAAGGAAATGAAAGTTAGTAGTTAATTATTACACTCGAACTTGTAGTCACATTAGGTATGTTTTCAAGGTCAAACAGATATATTTTAGATATGTCATCTTCAAACACTTCCGAGTTCTACAGAATATGGCATTTAAGATATTTTAATAACAACATAGATTCTTTCTTTTTCTATGACAATGAGACATGTCTGCTCCTGGCAGCACCAATCTATTCAGAGAAGATGATGGGAATTGAAGAAACTCCATATGGAGTTTGCTTTCTTTGTGGCAAAAGTTAGCCAGTGGGCAAGAAAGTGCCCTTGCCTTGACTGCTGACAGTATGCTGTCCAAACGGCCACAAAAGAAAGGACTGCCAAACTTTGCCAAGACAAAGTAGGACAGCCCTTCAGAAAATCCTGTTTCACAGATGAATCTGTCAGATATGCTAGGCCTGTAGGCCGAAGACGATGTCCCAATGTTTCAGAGAAACCTTGGGTGGCTGTCCAGGCAGCCAGTTGTTTCTGTCATTTCTCACGTTTTTTGGAAGTCACTTATTTGCACTTTCTGCTTACTAAGTTAATATTATTTCCCTCTTGGGTCTCTGATGGAGGTGCAGATTAGATAGTTATAGTTTTCTCCTTGTTAACAAATTCAGAAAAGAAACTGCTGTGGATATTGCTCTGTAGAAATAAACACTGATTGGCCGGTAGCCAGACAGGAAGTATAGGTGGGACTGACAAAGAGGAGAGTTGAGGGAACAGGAAGGCAGAAGAGGAGACAGCCTGGAGCCGCCGGCAGGACAAGGAAGATGTAAAGTACCGGTAAGCCATGAGCCACGTGGCAAAGTAAAGATTAATAGAAATAGGCTAAATATAAGAGTAAGAGCTAGACAATGATAGGCCTGAGCTAATGGCCAAGCAGTTTAAATAATGTAAGAGTCTGTGTGTTTATTTTATAAGTGGGTTCTGGGACTGGCGGGACTTAGAGGGAGCTGGAGAGAAATTCTTCAGCTACAAGAAACTCATTAAAAAGATGTAAAGTGTATAAGTTTGAAAGACATCAAAAGATAGTAGTCGATTGGTAATACAAGTTAGGATAGAGAATTAGGCACAACATTTTAAACTAACCAAAATAGGATTTATAATGGAGTATTTTCTCTGAATTTGTCAAATTTTTATGGACTGGACATTGTTAATGTAATTCTTGACTGTATAAACTTATTGTAAATAGTTTTTCTTATAGTAGTTATAACCTTTTTTATTTTAAACAAAAAGGGGGAAATGTGGTGATATACTATCTATCTTTAAAAAATTTGCTTGAAGATCACAGAACAGAACAAGCCACTAGATTAAACAGAGGCCAGGCAGTGGTGGTACACACCATTAATCCTATCACTTGGGAGGCAGAGGTCTGTCTGGATCTCTGTGAGTTCAAAGCCACCCTGGACAACATGAGATTGACACAGTCTAGGAGAGAAAACAAAGCCAGGCAGTGGTGACACACACCTTTAATCCTAGTACTGGGAAGCACACACACCTTTAAACTCAGGAAGTGATGACTGGGAGGAGAAAGTAATAAAAGGTGTGAGGCAACAAGAACAAAAGGCTTTTCAGCAGAAGTATCTCTTTCAGCCAGAGGCTTTTAAAGGCTGAGGAGTTGGTGAAGTAAGAGGTGGTGGCTATAGCTTGCTCTGCTTCTCTGATCTTTCACCTTTCACCCCAGTATCTGGTCCAGGTTTTTTACTAATAAGACTTTTTAACATTCGTGTTATATAAAATCACATAGACCACATAACTGAGACTTTTATAATCATAATGTTCCCTAAATTCAGTATAACTTGACATAGGCATTTGAACAGCATGAATCATATTTATTTCATCTCCTTCATTAGATGCTCTTCCCATTATTTGAACAAATACCTGACAAGAAGCAACTGGAAGTATGAAAGGTTTACTGTGGCTCATGATTTGAGAGATCATGTGTGGAAAGTATGGAGATGGGAGAGGCTTGTGGCTGTGAGACTGAGTCACATGGCACCATCAGGTAAAAACCAGGGAGAAAGAGAGATGGAAGAAAAAGAGGGGGTAAGCTTTATTCTTCAAGGCCATCCCCATACCTGTGAGTTGCTTCCTCCATATGTACCCACCTCCCAAATACCACAAACTCCAAAATCAGAAGTACCAGCAGGGAACCAAACATAGGAGGGTACAAGCCATAACATCCCACCTATGATCCCACAGACTCACAGGAATGTCAAATTGTAAGTGTATTTTAGTGCAATGGCAAAAAAAAATCCCTTTAGTTCTAACAGCTTCAATACTATGTGTAATCCTAAAGTTCAAAGTCTTCTAAAACTTAGGCAATTCCTTACTTGTATGCCATTGCAAATCTGAAAATAAAGCTATCCAACATACAATGGCACAGAGTAAATATTCCTATTCCAAAAAGGAGGAATGGGCATGATAAGAAAAAATTGGTCCAAAACATGATACAAACCCAGCAGCTGCTCCATCTCCATGTCTCTCATCTGGAACTGGTGATGACATCATTTGCACATAAGGGGCTTGTTGAGACCCACTGCTCAAAATCTGCTGCCCGCAGCTCACTCTCAGGCTTGCTCCAACTGGATGCCTAACATTTTATACAATTTTTTTCCTGTATTTCTAGAATCTCTAGGATCCTGGGGTCTTGATTATAACTGAGACTTCATCTTAACATCTTCATGCACAATCGACTCTGGAACATTACATACAGAAATTGACTCTGAGAGAAGTTGCCTAGCTTCACCTCCCTGATACCTGGGTGCAAATCCCCAAGTCCTCTTCACTCTAGTACTTTACATGCCTGCAAAACAAGCCATATCCTGCCAATAGCTTGAGATGTAGCCTGGTCTCAATGGAACACAGCTATAGGTACTTCTGTGTGTCTTTATGGCCAGAACCTAGTAAACAGTTTCCTATGTGGCAGTTTTCCAGCATGACAGTCTAAGGCTCTGCTTTTCAAGTGTACTCTGTCAGATGGAGTTTGTCGCAAGCAAGCTCTTGCCCTCAGGTACAGTTCCTCTTGTTCTCCCAAAAAGTCCAAGATTTCTCTTAAATGGTGCTAGCTAATCACTTCAACAGATATTGTCTGCATCGACCTCAAGCATGCTTCTTTTCCTTGACTAGGTCTATGTATTTTATATCTTTCTTTTTTTCTTTAACTTCTTCCACTCACCATAAATCTGCGAAAATGCTACGAGTAATAATCATGTCATAGCCTAATGTTATGCTATCTTCAATTTTTTTTTCCAGCGGACAAATTTCACATTACTTTTAAATTCAGGGTCACTCAAGTTTTAGGACATGTGCAGAAAGCAGGCAGATATTCTCCTATTCTAGCTCCTCATGAGATCCTTGCACCCTGTGGGAAGTCTTTTCTATCCACATTTCTAGCATCATTCTTGTTTTCTTCATGCTAAACAGAATGATCCATTAAATGCTTCTTGTAGCACTGTAGGGCTTTTCTAGGGTACCGCTGCAAGTTCTTCCCTTTTTTTTCCAACTTTGCAAATCAGATCAGAAAACCTGTGAGCAACATGACTGGACTAATCAAAACAATGATCCCACTTCTCTATACTAATGTGTTCATGACTTCTTTTACCAATGAAAACAATTCCCTGCCAGGGATCAACTTAAGGGAAGAGATGTTTACTGTTGCTCATGACCTGGGGAATCAAAGCAATCACAATAGAAGAGCAGTATCATGGGGGTGGCTTGTGCATTCAGGCATGTGAGAGTACAATCCCATCTGCACTTAGGAAGCAGAGAGATTGAGGTAGAACTGTGCTGAGCTACAATCTAGGCTTGTCCTAGTGACCCTCAGAGGTGCTACAACTTCTAGAAATAGTGTCACAAGCCCAGAACAAAACACACAAACCTGTGGAGAGCAGTATTTTGCATCCGAACATCTCCCTCATAAATAGAGCAATTTGTATTTAGCATTCATGATAATAAAAACCATTATTACATTCTCATTGTAAGACAAAGCTTAGTTTATTGGAATAAAACATCAGAGGAAAGCTGTTGGTGTCAGGGTTCTCTGTGAGACACTGCATTGGCATAATCAATGTGAGTAAACCAAAAGGGGATCTGTGTGTGAATATTCTAAAGTAGACATCCAAAAAATGGCAAAAATGTACATAAGACTGTCAGAGGCATTGCATAGGTCAGGTTTACTGTTATTCTGGCCTGAAGTAGGAACTATGAACTTTATTATTTCAATTTTCTATCCCTAAAAATGAGAAGTTACAAGATTTATCAGCATAATATTGGGATTGCTTAGACTGTTGATGACACATGCAATACCTCTCATGACTTTGGAGACTAGTATTCATTTTATGTTATTAAGGGAATGTACGTACAGATAGAATAAGATAGAACTCAGTTTTATCTCCTTCCAGTTGTCAGTTCCTTCTAATAAAATTTCTTAATGCTCCAAGGTTACATCATGGATAATGACTGAGTTTTGGTTTGTGATTGAAATTGTGACAGTAAAAGCTAATAGTTTATCCCACTGTCTGCCACATAACATAAAACTTAGCAATCACTCTCAGCATTGTCATAAATATTAACAATGTTTATATAATTAAATGTAAATACTGAGTCTAACATTAAACATTTTGGTTTCCACATTGGTGGAAATGATTGTTTCTATGATACTGTTTATACTAGCTTCAATGATGTCCTTGCTTATTTTCTTTTTCCATGCTGATTAATCAATTCAGTGAAGGATTTTGAAATCATTTAAAAACATAGCTTCTGAAAATATCCATAATAAAATGTTGCCAAAGATGAAGAATAAATCATTACCATGGAATATTTTATAAAACAAAGATACAGAGCTACTTATCAAGACTGTCTAAAAGGTGAAACTAAGGAAACATGTGGTTTGTGTAGTTCTTAGTGTTCTTATGAAGTAATTTAGAGCTTCATTATATTTCTACTTTCCTAGACTGGGTCATATACATGGAGACTCAGAGATTTCCCTTTCTCCATTGAAACTGTAGGGAAAAGGGGCTGGCTAGAGAGACCCACCCTGACCCTGGAGCCCAGAATTAGGGAATTAGGGAAGGATGGCTCAGATAAAGCCAGTGAGAGAAACACAGTTTAGCTCAGATCAGAGCCATCTCTGCCCCTGTCCAACTGACTTGTGAAATCAACCAATCACAGAGTAGCACAGCAGAATCCTGGACCTAGGGCCCAGGACCAGGGAAAGAAATAAAGCCTGTGTTTGGGACCTGGGCCAGAGAAATGAACCAAGGAAACATGACCTGACTCTGAAACCAGTACCAAAGAAACACTCTTGGTCCCTAGAATCAGAGTCAGTGAATGAAATGTGCCCTGGCCTTAGAGGTAGTGACAGAAAGCTAAGTAAGGCCAGTGAGAGAAACACAATTTAGCTCAGATCAGAGCCACCTCTGCCCCTGTCCAACTGACTTGTGAAAACAACCAATCACAGAGCACGACAGTAGAATCCTGGTCCTAGGGCCCAGGACCAGGGAAAGAAACACAGCCTGTGTTTGGGACCTGAGCCAGAGAAGTGAACACTTTATCCCCAAGCCCAGAACCTAGGAAACATGCCCTGACTCTGAGACTAGTACCAAAATAACACTCTTGGCCCCTAGAATCAGAGTCAGTGAAAGAAATGTGCCCTGGCCTTAGAGGTAGTGTCAAAAAGCCAAGAAAGGCCAGTGAAAGAAACACAGTTTGGCCCTGAAATCGGGGCCATCTCTGCCCTTTGCTCACAAACTGGCCATTCCCTGGGCAGAAAATAAACTAACCAATCACAATTAACTCCGCCCCCTAGACATCCTATATAAACCGCCCTGCCCGGTCAGTTGTCAGTTGTGAGCTGTTCTCTCCACCCTGGTAGAGGCAGCTACTCTCCTGGACTCCTCCTTCCCAAATAAACCACTTTCTCAAAAGAGTATTGGGTGAAGACCTTCATTGATAGCTGAACAGAAGAACCTTGCTGGGACGTCCCATAGTGGACTGATCGAGAAAGAGCTGGTAACACTGAGCCAGAGATTGTGGCTCTCCAGGAGAGAAGCAGGATTGCTGTGTCCTGCGGGGAAACCATCCCCAATCATACCATCATACCAGGTATATCCTGACCTTCCTGAAGAGTCAGGATACCCTTCCTTGCTGAAGCAGTTCCAGGCCTGACTCTCCCGAGAAGTGAGAAAACCTTCCTTTCCAAGGTTGGGCTGTTTCTTTGCAGTCTCAGCCATCAGAGCTGTGCTAAACAGCTCCAGGTGTCGGGGACACCTTCAGGGCAGAGCTCTTGTCCTAAGTAGCTCTGAGGTGTCCGGGATACCTTGCCCTCTAGGGCTGAACTGTCTCCTCGCAGTTTCAGCCATCTGTTAACATTTGGTGCTGAAACCCGGGACACCAAACCCAGAGCTTTTGCAGTTTACTAACAGAAATAATTACACTTCTTGTTATTCTGTAAACTTAATGCTTGTCTCTGAAATCACACAGATTATAATTTACATAGATGTGTTGTGGTTGGGATACCAAGATAGATGACATTTTGTGTTTATGCCACAGATGGGTATTAATGGCCTCATTTGGTCCTCATCACTGACAGCTTGTAGATACTTTCCTGTTGTGAGAGATATGAGTCCTTAAAAGAGCTGTTTAATTTCCCAAGCTTTAAGAAGTCAATTTGCTAAATTCATAACCTATGAGTTGAGAGGTAAATATTTTCTTTAAAATGAGACTAAAATAACAACCATAAGTGGAGCCTATGATTTCTGAATGTCCTTTAAAAAAATTGTTAGGGACTAGACAAATGGCTCAGTGGTTAGAAACATTCACTGCTCTTGCAGAGAACCCAGATTTGGGTCCCAGACCCACATGGATGCTCACAACCAACTGTAATTCCAATTGGAGGGTTCTGATGCCTTCATCTGGCCTCCACAGACTCCCAAAAGCACACAGTGAACATACAGTTGGGCACACACGGCACACACACAAAGTTAAAAGAAAAATTGGTACTTGGTAGAAGTTACATGAGGAACAGACAAATGGAATGGAAAGGATTTGCCAGACATTCTTTAGAAAACAACCACAGAACTGCAGCACAGAGCAGCAAATTCTGTGCTACAGTCTGATTCTAACTGAATGGGATTGTAAAAAAGGGATAGAAAGTACTCATTGCCACCAGAATCAATAGAGGAACCCAGCTAGAATCCTCTAACCTTTGTTTTTAAGTCAGAAACCTTTGTTCTGTAGTCATGGTCACAGCTAATATTAGTTTTTAAAGGGGAACTTTGGCATATTCCTCTTCGATGACTGCATTTTTACATAGATATCTATTAAAATATGCCATATATCACCAGTAATATGTAATTATATGTAAATATATTACTATGTAGAGAATGAATATAAAAACCTGGTTTGATAATATTAATTTCATCCACTAATACTAGGAGAGCTAGTATTATATCTTAAAATATTTTATAATATTTACTTGTGTGCATATGAGGGCATGAAGGCAAGCCAGAGCATGCATAAAGACATCAGAGGACAACTTGCTGGAATCGGTTCTCTCCTTCCACCTTGTGGGTCTCATGAATTGAAAAACTCTCAGGTTTGGTAGTAAGTGCACTTACCCACTGAGCCTTCTCTCTGGTCCCCATTGCTCTTAAATGAAGTAATAATATCACGAACTGTCATCTATATGAGACAAAATATTTTGACATATACTGTCCTGTTTCTATTTCATTCTTGTAATTATTAGAGGTGGGTTTTCATGTACCTCCTAAGGAAGCAATCTTCTTTCAGGACTCAGTGCAAATGCTTTAGGTGCATAGTAATTAAGCCATTGGAGGTATTGCATTCAATCACTTGTGGTCAGTTTTGAAAGGTTGATAATGGGCTCACATGACAGAGGTTGACCAGTAAACTGAAAATTAACTTCAAAGAATGGATGAGGCATGAGATGCATAGTGTGCTCATAGCCTAGTATAGTTAATGCCTTGAGGCATTGTCAAAATAGCTGCCATGCAATATAATAAGAAATAAATATAATATAGGGAGAGAAAGAGAGAACATGCAGGTATGGCAAGCCATCAGAAGTCCATACCGGGAAACACAGCAGGATTGTATTTTATTCTCTTCTGGTTCGATTGTCTCATCTTGACACATCTAGAGTCAAGTGGGAAGAGGAACCTCCACTGAGAAAATATCTCCATCAGATTCCTTGTAGGAGACTCTCTGGCCCATTTTCTAGTTGGGAGATGTGGGCACAGCCCACTGTGGGCAGTGCCATCCCTAGGCAGGTGTCCTTGAACTGTGCCAAGCCAGACAATCAAGCCATGTCACTGGCAGTCAGTCTGGGTCAGAGATATTAACAATTGCCACAAATATTAAAAGTAACTGTTGGGCTAATGTTAATAAGTGAAACAATTGCAGTGTGGATTTTGTGTAATAGAATTAAGAATGTGAAACTCCTGTACTAGATTTAAGATTTCTTTAGTCTTTATTATTGATTTTTTACCCATGTCTAACTACTTTTCCTTAAATCACCATCACAGTGCTGTGTCAGTCACAGCAAAAGAATTATCCTTTAAAAAAAAGTTAAGCTATCTTTAAAAAATAAGCAGAAATTTTAGTTTTTTGAAAAGGAATTATGTAATCAGGAGTGGTGGAATAGGCCTGTAATCCCAGCACTAGGGAGGTGGAGGCAGAAAGATTGAAAGTTCAAGGTCATTATCAGCTACATAGCTCAATTCAAGGCTAGCCTGAGCTACATAAGACTGTCTCACAGAACAAAACAAAACAAAACAAAAATACACAGTTGTTTTGAATTTGACAGGTACAATGAAAAAATACTTTAATTTATTTTGTAACAAAAATCTAATATTTTTTATTTAACTCATTCAGGCTAATTTCACTTCTTCATTCAGATTAATATTAAAATAAATTAACAAGTTATTATTGGCAAAGCCTCATAGTCTAAAGCAATAAGCTTGAGCTACATTGTAGAGTAAATGATTATTCAAATAATTTCATATGTTTAAAACTAGTAAAATATGGTTTTAAAGTCTAAGGTCAATTTTATTTTAGAAGTAAAAGTTATGAAAAATGCAGAGAAGTAATTTTTGAGTTTCGTATGAAAATGAAAGGTTAAATTAAAGGGCTTAAATATAAAGTCTACAAGTCATAAAATCTCTCAAAAGTTAAGGAGGTTATTTTAATCAACTGCTTCAAGGAAAACTAATGGAATACTCTGGATCTAAATCATCTAAATGCCCTGAAAAGCAATATGTTCAAATTTAGATATGAACTATCAATTTACTGGGGATTGCATATAAAGATATATTCTGAAGCAAGAGACAGCGCGAGGAGATTTTATTCTTGATTCATTTTCTGTTTGACTTGCTGGCATGAATTATTTCTAAAAAGAAAAAAATTACCAACATTGGAGAGATTGCAATGAGCTTTGGGGTAAGGATATTGAAAAGTGTACTGTATCACGTTATCCATTTCAAATTCTCATCAGGGTGGCAATAAGCTAACAGAGTGACAATATTTGATATGGTATGTTCTCACTTGTCACTGAAGAGAGATCACCCCACTATGTAAAGAAATTACCCTCATGATGAACATAAAGAAAATATATTTTTGTCAAGAATAATCTTGATAACCACCAACATTCACTATCAGCAAGAACACATCAGCTTTGTGTTTATTTATGACCCCCTCCCTGAACTTGAAAACAAGATCACAAATGTAATTTCTTCACTCCATTAATTTTTACTATACCCCTGTGACCTAGATATTTATTAATGCTAAACTAAAGTATTAACATTAACTGGGTTGAAACATGTTTGTAGCTATTCCATTGGGGAGAACTTAATGTGAAAATTTTCATGAGTAGACAGTTAAAACGTGCCTATGCAGGGCAGGATAGGAGGAAATAAAGAATCTCTTTTGAGTTAGCCACACAAATCCATTAGCTGCTACTCAGAATTAGAATATATATTCTAATTATAGCTCTGTATATAGATATATCAGTAAATTAAATGAATTACTTCATGACTACCTTTAGAGAATAGATTAGGCTTTACGTCAGGCTAGTTAAATTTGCTGGTGATTCATGTGGGGATGTCGCTGAAACTGCAATACAAGCTTCAGATGAGAAATATTATGAGAATTTGTCAAGAAAAAAAAAACTGTTTCTTTTGAAGTAGAACCTTTAATTTCTCTCTTCCTCTGCTTTGGCCTCTAGGAATCTCAGGGAAGTATTTGCTTTAACCACAATGATTAAGAGACTTTCTGGAACATGCTAATCTCTATCTGATGTGCAGTGTATTTCATGAGGATTTGCATGTGTATCCTTTGCTTTTTTATCAGAACTCATATATCTCAAGTCAAAAAGTCACATTTTTAAGATCTTCAGAATAAACATGCCAATAAAACAAACTGGAACAATTATTGTATAAACATGTTATTGGCAAGTGAATAGGAAGAAAACTTCTGGAGAATTTAAATTTGTTTTATACTTGCTTAATTTTAAACACAATATATATAGCTTTTTCCTTCCTTCCTTCCTTCCTTCCATCCTTCCTTCCTTCCTTCCTTCCTTCCTTCCTTCCTTCCTTCCTTCCTTCCTTCCATATTTTTTTTTATGGCTGGTAAACAGGACCACTATTTATGTCCTCACCAACTTTTGTCTTCAAAAGCCAGAGCCTGAGGTGATGTCAGCGTCTGTTAATAGAAAGTGCTGTCTTTGTCTGATCTCAGACTCACATGGAACATTTAGCTTTCTGGATCCTAACTGTGGACAAGCCAGTAAGGACCACTATTATTATGACAAAGATTTCATAAGCCCTGATGGTTCTTAAATATCCACAAAGAAAGTTAAATAGTTGTTTACTTTGAATAATGAGAAGAAATATAGAATGTAGTGATTTCTATACTTAATTTTCTTACTACAATTTACTTTTGCTAACTCATATAGTTGTGAAAATAAATCACAGTGCCACAGTTGATAAGGTCAGAATATGAAGATTATTTAGATTATAATGCAGTTTTAAGTCTCCAAGAAATACTAAAAAATCAAATTGGAGATACAATAAAAAAGTGAAATGCCTTATCTCTTCGAAAATAGCCATTCTACTCAATAGAAGGGTGGAAGGAGGGGTTGCACGTTTGATTTCCTGAGCTATTTTGTTATTGTGAATACAAAACCCTATTAAGAGTCTATGATTTGCCACAAATGATTCTATAAATAAAAATAATGGAGTCAGGCTACTCTTTTTTGAATTCTAAAGCAATGTTAAAAAAATAGGATTTTGATTTTTCTAGGACCTCACTCAGACTTCTCCAAATTGATACTATTTCTAGCTCTTCATTCTTTTTTCTCTTCTCACTTTTATAAGAGGGTGTCTGGATCTCAAGTTAATTTTAGAAATGACACAAGGAAGATGCTATGAAGCAAAATCAATTACCTATTTCATTCCTCAGAGTTTAAATTAACTTAAAAATCATTTTGATAACTTATATGGTGAATATAGTTATATGTATTAATTCAAGGATTCCTCATCCCCCCTTTCAATTTTTCCTGATTGTAATCCTCAAGAATTTAAATTCAAATAGGATTACTTACTATCAAATAATATTAAACTTTTCACATGGTAGACTTTTCTCTATTTGGTGTAAGCTTCTCCATCAATGAAGGACTTTCACAAATTTTTAAAGGATCTATGCATCTGGTTAATCATATCTTTGATGTATATATAAGATAATGCCTCCCTTTCTAATGGGTTATAGTCAGTAAAAGGCGGCACTGGGTGATCTTGTCATTGTGCAAATATCGTGAGGTGTAATTGTATCAACCAAGACAGCTGCGGCTTTCCAGGCAATGTAACCTTACAGAAGACCAGTCATGTATATAATGCCAATGACCAAAACACAGTGACATGTTGGCTGCATGAGCTTGTGTGTGAGTGTGTGTGCATGTGTGCATGAGCCTGTGTGTGTGTGTGTGTGTGTGTGTGTGTGTGTGTGTGAGAGAGAGAGAGAGAGAGAGAGAGAGAGAGAGAGAGACAGACAGACAGACAGACAGACAGAGACACAGAGACACAGAGACAGTTTCATTTAATCAAAATCACTATGGGAGTTACAGTCACCATCTGTATATTTCTTTAGTTTCTAAAACATGCAGAACTTCTGAAATGTGCTATTATATGCTTTGATAGCCTGTAAGAAATAGCAATTATGAAGCATAGAAGAAGAGCCAAGCAGGTAAAGGACACCTTCTAAAACCATCTACTTTCATGAATGAGTTTTTAATGCACAAGAAAAGGTCATTGAGTTTATTTGGGATCTAGCAAGTATTCCAGGGAATGTGAAGATATCCTCAGAAGAAATCTGATGTTTTTCTAGTTTTAATTCAGACTATGATATAACACTATTTTAAAATTCACTTGTAAGCTTTATAAATTTGTGCATATACACTATAGCCAAAATAATCTTACTTTACTCACAGGCAAACTGAAGTGTGGCTTCTCGACTGAGAATACTTCCAAAAGTATTGGTGGCTAAACACTGGTAAAGCCCGGAATCCCTAACTTCATTTGGATTGCTTATGATGAAGGTTCCATCTATCAAACTGTAGCGATAGTCACTTTCCAGATTGATTTCTGTTCCATTCCGGAGCCATCTTAGAAAAATATCAAGACAAATTCATTAAATTATGTGAGACACACACACACACACACACACACACACACACACACACACACACACA
>CABHPR010143931.1:0-19459 GCA_902168415.1 Peromyscus melanophrys | reverse complement strand
CACACACACACACACACACACACACACACACACACACACACACACACGTATGGCAGGGGCTGGGGCTGACTATATAGTCCTGATTGAACATGAACTCAGAGATGCCCCCTGCCTCTTCCTTTCTTGAGGAATTGTTTAAGGCTAAAGAAAAACAATGCATAATTAATTTTTACCTGTAAGTAGGAGTAGGGTTGCCACGAACTTCGCAATTCAGGGCGACCTTCTTTTCATCAGAGTCAGTTGGAAAAATGATATCTTCAGGTTCTTGCACAAATACTGGCCCATAATCCACACTTTCTGCAAAGACCAAAAGACGTACACTTTAAAACTGTTCAGTGTACAAGGTCAATTTATCCCTGACTATATTTTATTTGAAATTCTTGATCTCCCTTTTTATTCAGCAATCAAATTTATGAAAGAAGGCATAGGTAACATACTTTGTAGAGTACTAAAATAATTCTTATTATCTAAATTTATCTTCATGTATGATACACAAGATGAGAATATCACAAATATATATCTATATTTCATTTTTAATCTCTCAAAGCCATGAAGAAAATAATATAAGAATGTTTCAAAATTTCCTACAGTTTGTGAAATTCTTGAATGTTAAAAGTAACATGCAACAAGGAAAGTTTCCAGATTCATATTGTACCATAAGAGCTGTAGATATGAAATTGTTCATTTCCATGCATTCTTTGATTTATATTACTATTTTTTAAATTACAATTTTCATTTACTGTTGGAAATTTTCTAACAATTAAACAATGTGTTTTGATCAAATACATCCCCTATTCCCTCCCTTTCAACTTCTCCCATATACTCTCATCACTGTTCTTCCCTCAGCCTTTCTGTTCTTTCAATCCATTGAGGCCAGTGTGTGCATGGGACTGGGGCCAGGCCCTGTTACTAGGCAACTACCAATGGTCACATCTCTGAAGAACCAAGGCTAGTCTTGAATTCACTATCTCCTCCACTTAGTCTCCCCAGGACTGGGATTATAGGTATGTGCCAACGTGCACTATTTATCCTGTGTGTATTTCCCTCATTCACCGGGGAGTCCTGCTTACTTAAGGCTCAATTGTAAGGAAAAATGATATAATGCAAACAGACATGTTTTTATCAGAATTAATACACATCTCCCAAAGAAGCCAAATACACAAATTGAAATCTGAAAGATTTGTATACTACATGTTTAAGAACAGATAAACACAGGATATAAGATCAATCAAAGGAGAAAAGGCATCAAGTTCTGGAGGTTTGTAATTTAGAGCTTTATCTCTACTGTTACTTCTTCCCTCCCTCTCTCCATCCCTCCTTCCCTCTCTCCTCTTATGTTTTCACATTTATAAAGATTTTGTGTAATTTATCTAGCTCTCTGATGTCAGCATTGTGTTTTTTCCCAACTGAAAAGTGAACTCTCTGAAAACCTCTGAGAAGACTTTGCTATACCAGTCACATGGTGAGTCGGCTCTTACTAGTTTTCTAAAGATTTAAAATTAAATTCTTTAAACTGTCAACCTAGGGCAAAAGAAATAAAAGCATGGAAGGTTCCATCAAACCAGAGGAGTGTGCTTGTTTGTTATGAGTAAAATCACCCGTTTGCCGTGATGACTGCAAGTAGAGTGAAGAAGGGCTTTTGTGAATCATCGTCAGTTTCCAGAGCATCTGAACCATTTTCCAACTCTCCATTATTCCATGTGTTGCCGTGAGGCCATAACCAACCCAAACAACAGTAAAAACACAGGAAATAAAATCCAGAAAAGCAAAGCACATAAAATGCTAAATTATGGAATGCCTGCTTTCTCCCTTTTTGGCATTGTGGCATTCTTTTTAATTTTAAAAATACTTTATTATTGTAAGGGTTTTAAGCATTATTAATAAAGTGCTAAGTATCTACAGCTACCTTATAATGTTAGTGTTCATTGTCTTTGAATTATCAGACTTATGCTTCAGGAGTTAGACTTCCCTCAAGAGAGTTGCTTCAAATTAGTTGTGATCTGCTTGTTGCTGCATAGGTGATCATCAACGGATGGGTAATTGAAGTGTGCCACAAATACACAATCAATAACTAAAGTGTGCCACAAATATACAATGGATAATTAAAGTGTGTACACAAATATACAATGGGTAATTAAAGTGTGCCACAAATACACAATGGGTACTTAAAGTTTGCAATAAATACACAATTGGTAACTAAAATGTGCCACAATACACAATGGGATTTTATTTAGCCACAAAGAAAAGTGAAATTATGACATTTTCAGAAAAAATTCATGGAAATAAAAATAATTATGTTAAGTGAAATAAGCCTAACTTAGAAAGACAAATAGGACTTCTTTTATGTATGACTATAGATGTTTTCTCTCTCCCTTTCTCTCCTCCCCTCCCCATATTCATTCTCTCTCTCTCTCTCTCTCTCTCTCTCTCTCTCACACACACACACACACACACACACACACACACGAGTGTCAATGCATGTCATTAACTGAAGGAGGCCATGAGAGAGGAAGAGGATACTGTGAGTAGAGCATAGAGGGAGCACATGTGCCATGACTGATGAAGGGAGGCTACTGGGGAAAGAGAGTGGCCACAGAAGGAAGAAGGGTGATGTTGGGGGCAGCAATAGATGAGGAAAACATCAAAGTATGTCTGAAATGTCAAGATAAAACTCAATATTTTATGACAATTTAAAAACAGACTATCAATATTGTAATTCTTGATATGGATCACACCTTTTATTCATATTTCTTATTATATAATTTATAAAGCCCCCTAATCCTATTTTTCTTTTTCTAAGTATCGTAATTTTCCGGTGGAAAGCACACACACACTTATTGATTCATAGATGTTAGTGACTCTTGTTTTGTGTTTTCTTAAAACTGATTTTCACAAATTATCCTCATTTTTTGACTCCTGTGCTTGACTATAGCTCAGGAGCGGAGTGCTTATCTAACATAGAAAAGACTCTATGACCTGGGAATCTGCTTTCTCTTTGACTTCTGGCAGTCTTAAAGCCATGTAGGAACTTGTCTCAGTTCTGGTGCCCTCTCTCCGCACTGCTTCACACACCATCATCCTTAGTCTACACAGAGACCTCCTCTCAGCCATGCTAACCAACCACGAGACAAGACAAAGCCACCCATCCCTCCCTTCTTTAAACACCAGAACCCCTGCTCTCCTCAGAGAGCTTCACAATAGGAACAGTGATTCTCACTCTTTGGCACATATATTGCAATATCAGCCTCTACATCTGTACTAGTTTGGGGATTTCTGTGCAATGGCTTTTTGCCTTATAGAAAAAATTGTACATCAAGTTAGGGCTCAAACTGTTGGAGCTGAAATATAGAAGCCGAAACATAAGGTCAACTTTGGCTTATTTGGGATAGCTCTCCATTAGATCAAGAGGTGGTGTCTATGGAGGTGAGCAGGAGCCAGGTTGGCAGATCAGAGAGGCATAAACTTGAGATGCTTGAAATATGTTTGTGATTCACAAAGCCATGCTACATAAAATGTGTACTTTCCTTTTTGGGTATTTCTGAGCTACAGAGGCAACCTCAGCCACCATAGGCTCAGCAAACTTAGGAGATGAGGATGTGGTGGGAACAATAGGCTACACATCTACCCAGCTCTGCCAGCTATCCTAAGAGCACATGCTTCATGCACTCCTTCCATTATTCTTAACTGAAATTCATGATTACTGCAATATAATTATACATAGAATGATTGAAATTTAATAGAAAGACAAAGTTAAAATAATATGTCACCAAAATATTATTTAATCAAGTATGTAACATCCAAGGAGAAATTATAACATATGACAAAAAGATAAGCAAGAAATTTGTTTTAATTTTTCATAAAAGATTCATGAATAAAATCACTTAAAATATAAATCGATCTGGGTATGTGATGTTGGTAAACCAAACATGAAATTGTTGGGTAATATAATTTTAAAGAACTCACTCTTTCAGATGTGCTCACAAAAGTTAGTGAGTTGTGTATAGTTTGTACAGTTTTACATTGATATAGTTATTATATTTAAAAATACCTTGCATGTAAAAATACAAGTGAGATTATTTTCTAATAATTATAAACAAAACTCCCTCTTATGACCGTGTCTGCTATGACATTCATCAGTCCTAGGGATCCTAGAGATGGGCTCTTTAGCATTCTCGGGCCACTGTATATGTTAAAGCACTGTTCTTTAATTATGTTAGTCTTGAGACAACCCAAGATTCTTCCACAAGTTTTTTGGGGATGTGTCACACCTGAACGCTAATAGAGCCAAGCAGTAACTGCTACCCATTGTGACCCTGATGTTGGAACTCTTCCATGAGTGTTTCTTGGACAGTTAGGACTTGAGGGGCACACTTGCTTTCCTGGGCTCCAGCCTTCTGGAGAACTGCTGTGATGCTGTTTTGCTGCAGAGACCCAACTTTCCCTTATAGAATGTTTCGCTAGATCACACTCGATCCATTCTTCTCTCCCAGCTCTTGAAACCTAGCTTCTTCTCCCAAACTCCCCAGATACCAACTTCATTACTACCAAGACCGCCTAAGAAATCAGTGCTTTGTGAGCCCCCAAACTTAAATGTATGGGGAAGCCTTCCTTTGTTTTCTACATCAGTGTTTATTGGGATCATGACTAGCAATTACTGTTTCCCTGGGTTCTAAACTGCCTTCCAGACTTAGATATTCCCTGTGATAACTGCTTTTCCTATCATCTTCTCAGACAGTTATGTCTGATGCCAAGCCCCAACCTTTTGCCTGTTGGTTACCTCTAACTTATAACTGAGTTGATTGCCATGCAATCTGACTCCAGTACATCAGCAGTGTAATCGGAGGGAGTATCAGATCTCCTGTCAATACAGTGATGAGAAATTCCTGGAGCAAAATCCACGGGAAAACACTATGGCTACAGCTTTGACTGAATAAGACTGCAAAGGAGTATGAGAGACTCTCTTCTTATTATCCCTGCTGTTAGTGTTTTCCTTTAGACAATTATAGTTTTCCCTTTGTAAGTGTGATAACATGCTACTAACACATTTTACTTCACTCCTACCATCAGAGAGATTTTATTATTGTTTACTGTCTAGATGCTTAGAGGGCTCTCAGGCAACTGCTGGTAAAAATGCACTCTGGCTTCTTGCTAACTTAGATAAAAAGTTTAGACTCCTTAAGAAGTATATCTATTAATAAATTCATTAGTCACCCCGAGATTGCTATAAGCATTGTTTATTATGCACAGTTCTTACAAAACAAGTCATGGTCCCTCTGTCAACTCTGTCTGCCCTTGAACATACTCACTGCTGTCTGGATTTCTCTCCTGTATCTAATCTAGTTTTGATCAAATACTGTTTCCGCAGTGTAGTTATTGCTAATCATACGCCATGTCAGGTGTGATGACCTCTGTGCTCGCATAGCACACAGTATATCTTGGTTTCATGATTATTAGAACTGAAAGTGGGTAGATATGTCTGTAAAGTCAAACACACGAGATCACAGACAGATTACAAACCACGGGCTTGGGAAATGAAAGTAGGAGGAGCTCCTTGACTCTGAACTTAATTAAATGTTCTTATCTCTTGTCATAACGGCTCAATCTCAATTATTCCTAGCATAGCCACCTAGAAATACCATGAAGTTCCCTCTTATCCAGAGGTAAGAGCAGCCAGGTCTAGTGACGGGGCTATTTACCAGAATAGATAAACATGCAGAACAGAAGGAAAATAAAATGAATTAAATGTCATCTATACCACAGGTACCTGCCAAAAGAAACCTCAAGTTCAAGTATAGACTGGGAATGAGACAAAATGATTAGTCAGTAATAACAACAATAACTCATTCTAAATGAAACATACATTATTATCCTAGAAGTTTAGAGACATTTAAAATCCAAAAAAGTGTAGAAAGAGAAATAGTTTTCAAAGGCAAGAGTAGAATATTACATACATGGAAAAGATTCTTATCTAATCTTGAAATTATTTTGTAAACATTTGACAGATTTTAAAAAATGGTAAGACCACTTTTGAAAGCTACATTGCAAATGTATAAAATATCAAGAGTTAGAAAAGAAAAGTTTGCTGCAGACAGTTCATTTATAAAGAATAAATAATTGAGTAACTTAATTATAAACTTCTTACCTGTCGAAAGAGAAGCCAGAAAATAACTGAAGTATTAAGAAAAATTACTATCAACTTCAGACTACAGGCAAAATAAAGGTATTTCAAATAAAAAACGTAAGACTTTTATATGAACATATATTCATTATTTTAGGATATGCTTCACTAAGAAAAATGAAAATATAAGGGAAAGATTCTGAGGGAAGAAATTATGACTTTGGGGGCGGAAAGGAAGAGTCAACTTCCAAAAGTTGTTATGTACGTAAGCACTTGTACACACACACACACACACACACACACACACACACACACAAATAAATAAATAAACAGGTAGATAATAACCATTTAAGTATTGAAGTAGGGGGCTGGAAAGATGATTGGCAGTTACTAGCACTTGCTATTCTTGTAGAGGACCTGGGTTCATTTTCCAGCACCCACAAAGTAGCTCACACCATTTGTAACCCCAGTACTAGTGAATCTGATACCCTCTTTTGATTTCTGCATGCCCAATACGCACTTGTGGTACACAGACATGCATGAAGGGAAACATTCAGACATAAAATAAGTAAATCTTTAAAAATAGTACCAAAGTAGGCAAAATATTAAAATTTAATAAAACTAATATCTAGTCACACAATTTCTTTTGTGTTTCAAACATTTCACAATTTTAATCAGATAAAATTTAGCACATTTAATGTAGATGATTAAGTGAAATAGTAGGGAGAATAATTTTATCTCTTCAACTTGCAACATTTGCTTTTTTCTTTTTTGCAGCATCTGCTAAAGTAACAAATCGAACTAAACAGTAGGTTTTGCACAGAATATTAAGGAGAACAAAAAGAATGCATAATTAAGTTCTGAATAAACAACGCTTGGCTGACTAAAGGGATTGGCTGCCTAAAAAATGTACCCAGATGTAGGATGATCACAAGATGACACAGAATATTAAAATAGATGAAATGTATGAAGTTTTTTCAGTACGCAAGTGTGAGGATAATCCTCAGAAGAGAATAGAGAAGTGTGGTCAGGGTGGGATGACTCCCACAGTGTGGAGAAAGGGAAGTGTTTATTTCCACTCCAGGAGGTTTAATCTGGTTCTCCTAAGACTCTCTGCCTTTCACAAGGCAGACAGGAGACTGATCCTGATGCTCTAGGGGCATAGATCCACCTGTGAGTCTTCTCAAATCATTGTCCCCAGGATTGAGTTCCTGGGAAATTCTCGGATGCTGTATCTCATTTATTGTTAATTGTCTTAGCTGATGGGCAGCTCTGAGGATGGACTGACATCTTTGAACAATACAACAACAACAACAAAAAGACAAGAAAAGAGGAAGCAGAGTCTTTTGTAGTATGGTGTTTCCGGTCAGCTTCTGTACTGTGTCACAGCTCTCTAGGAGCCAGGTCACAGCCAGGGCACAGGAGCAGGGGAGCAGTTAAACACAGGAGACCTTAGATGCCTATTGGTATCTACATATTTGGTTTATATTCCCTTGTGGCACTGAGGATTGAACCAGGGGTCAGAACACTGTCTAAGAATGGAGTTGTGTGAGTGCTTGTGAGAAAACTCCAGGAAAACAAGACAAGAATCTCTTGACCTCAATTTCTTCAAAGCATGGAATTATTCTTGGATGTGTCTCTGGGCTTTTGGTGTAGTGAGTAAGAGTGAGTTTACTTCAGATTATTCATTAAACTGGCTACAGTTATTTGTTTATATGCCTTTTAAAAACGTGTTTTCGCCATGTGTGGCTTGTCTTCCACATGCAGCTTACCCTTGTGAGTGCAAACTTTATTCAGGTGATTCTTATTAACCCCCAGGGTATAATTTGTCTGGGGCTGTGAATAAAGTGGACTATTGCATGAGACTTTAGTCTGCCTGTGATTGGCTCCATTCTTCCATGTGCCACTGCTTCGAGAGTGTTGACACCCAGAGACTTGTGCATGCTAGGCAGGTATTGACCACTGAGCTACTGCAGCAGACATATATCTTTTAAGAGGCAAAATAGCATTAAGAAAAAGTCTCCTATATTTCTCTCCTGGTACTGCTCCCCTGTTTCCCCCTTTATCCAGAGTGGAAAGTATTTAGTCTAGTTTTTCTGCCATGCTTTAAAATTGAACCATATACAAAAATTACTGTCCTATATGTACACACACACACACACACACACACACACACACACACACACACATTTTAATTTTAATTTTATTTATGTAAATATATCTGTGTGAATGTACACCATATGTGTGCAGGTGCCCACAGAGTCCAGAGGAGGGCATGGGATCCCTTAGAGCTGGAGTTAGAGGTGTTTGTAAGATGTTAGATATGGGTGCTAGGAAAAAAATGCAGATCCTCTGGGAAAGCAGCCAGAGCTCTTCATGTCTGAGCTGTCTCTCCAGCCCCTCACATCACATTTTAATCACTTTAAGGAGATGACATCACACTGCCTTTATAATCACGATCATATTTTTAGGTATAACCATTCTATCACATAAAGATAAATTATTCATTTTAGTAGTCTTAGTTTTCCATGGGGTGGGAAAAAGTTTGCAAGTTTTCCAGTATCTGTTATGGTGCATATATTGCAATGAACATAGTCTAAATTTGCTTGTGTTTGTGTGTGAGTTTCAGCTGGATGTTTACTACAGAGTTAAAATGTTTCCTCATTTTTTTGAGCAAACTGGGATTTTAGATTTATCAGAAAAAAAACTGTGCCACATCCTTCTGACTTGATTTTGGGCAGGATCAGGATGGCTTCCTTTTCAGGCTTCCTTTTCAGGCTCTGTTACCTTTCTCATTTTTCACAAGAGCATGTCAACCTCAGGTTTACTCTCTATCAAAGCTAAAGGGAATGACCTGACAAGAGCCATACGTCAGACTCCTTTCCAGGAGTAAGAGCTCAGAGTCACATCCAGCCAGCTGAGATCTATCAAATACTCAGAGGGAAAAGCAAGAGTCAGGGAAAGGCCTTGGAATTGTCTCTTGGTTATTCTGAAATGTGGATTAAACTACATTGGAATAAGATTTAAATTAGATTGGATTGGATCCCAGACTAGAGACTTGTTTTTCACTTAAAGCATAATTCACAATACAGAGCCATTTATAGGAATATTGGAACTTCTTGTGAATGAAGTGCTGCACCCTCTGCTTGAGTGCTGAAAAGGAGTCTGTACTTTAACAAGATCCCCAATTGGTGTGTGTATGTGACTGAGACTAAGGAGAGCAGATATACAAAATCACTTTGTCCTTACTTGGGTCTCATTAGCCAATGTTGAATGGGATGAATAACATAGATGTTTTTGTAGTAAGGTTTGAGCTATAGGGCATTGTACAAAGTAAGAAACTCATAATGACATCAATGGAGAAAAGTGTGTCTTTTGTCAGAAAGATTAAAGCTATTTCATTTGAACTTTGATGGTCAATATGACTACATCTTAAATTAACTGTAACACAAGCTGCTGGGTACACCTGTGAGGAATTTTTCTTGAATGGATCAGTTGAGGTGTGAAGACCCACCTTAAATCTGCACCACACCTCCTGGTGGCAGCCCGTAAAAGGACATGGAAGAAGGAAGTGCTTGCTCTTCACAGGCTAGCCCTCACTCTCAATGGCAAGTCTACTCCTTCACTGGCATTAGAGCCTACTTCCTCAGATATACATTCATTCTATCCATTCTGTTTTCTCTAAAGAGCCCTGATTAATACATTTGGTCCCTACTTAGTCCAAAATGGGATTTGACACAGCAGGTATAAAGGTGTTATAGATACTTACATCCAAGTTATACAGTTATCTATATACACACACATACATACATACGTGTATGTATACTGTGAAGAGAGGTTTACAACAGACACTTTGAAGGTGCCTGGCTCTAGCTTATGCCCTTATGCATATTGATTTTGGAATTTGCATTTATTGTATTTCAGACTTTCTGTCTATATTTCAGTTATATTTGAGAGGTACCTTAACTTCTATTAGCTGCAAGAGAACATTCCAGCTATCTAGAAGCTTATAGGAAATTAAGACAAATATGCAAAGCTTGTTACTGAACTCTCAATACCTTCTAAAAAATCCCATAACAATGCCCTCAAAATTATTGATCTTGACGTATATCTGTCTGATTATGATACTGTCACCAGTGACATACCCACTGATGAGCTCAGTGGGCTTTAATGAGTTCCAAATCCACAGTCACACAGGCGACTGGTTAAACTCAGCAATTACAAAACAAAAATACATGAATGTGATAAAGCAAATGGGGATTAAAGGGTTTGGGAGTGGGTTCGAGACAGTGAGGGTAGACAGCAATCAGAATTCACTATATACATGTACAGATTTAATAACACTAAGAAAGGAAATTAAATATAATGCACTGGGACTTTTAAAACCCATGTCAAGTATTTTGACATTGAACATACATTTACAGTCCAATCACCCTATGTGGATAAACCATAAAGACTGGCATCATGGCATGATTGCCTTACAGAGGAATGATTTTTATAATTATGAATAATGACTTTGCCTATACATGACAACACAGCCTAAGTTGATAGTTTAATCTTTGACATAAAGTTCTTGGAAAGAGTGTCTTCAAATACCTCAGTCAATAATGAATGTACTGAATGCCATTCAGTATTGCTCTTAAAAACCGTAAAGGTACAAAGGAAAACTGTGTATAGAGCCCAGTAAGGGGATTCTGAGAGGGATACACATCACCCCTGTGTTTTCATTCCTACAGAAGGTCTCAACAGTATCCACACCACACATTTCTTGGAGAAATTGAGTGAGATAAGCTATTTTTAAATCATGGAACTGTGTCTGCTAATAATCTCTGGCAGGAGCCGTCCCCACTCGTTAGTTAACCTCATTTTGTAATGTGTCTAATAATGACAGATTTAGGGAACAACTAGAAAATGCTTTTCAGTCCATAATGTTAATAACAGTAGGGTGGTCCTTAATTTAACTGGTGTCTACTGTGACAACTGGGTTATTTATTTATCACTCAAAAATAAAGTTAAATATAAGCATACAATCTTAGGATATGTGATGCATTATACTTAACACTGTTTTACTAAAGAAAAATCTAGAAATAAAACCACTAAACTTGACAAGTTTATTTCATTTATTTTAAGATTTATTGTATTTTAAATTATGAGTATGTGTATGTCTTCGTGTGGGTCTGTGCACATGTGTGTGAGTGCCCAGAGACATTGCATTCCTCTGGACTGGAGTTTGAAGCTGGTGTTACAAGCAATTGTAAGCAGCTTTATGTGCATTCTGAGAACAGAACTGAGGTCCTCTGTAAGAGCATTACCCATTTTTAACCACTGAGCCACCTGTCTAATACCCAGTATGTCTGTTGTAGGGCTACTGATACTCACTGACAAATTGCCATTCCAAAAAAAATGTGCTTTTACTTTCAGACTAATAATTCTGAAATTTATTTTTAAATAACTGCTGGTAGTGAGTACAATTAGCAATTAATTTTATTAAGAATCTTGAGAGATGATTAGAATAGAAGGCAAAAGCTTTGACAGTTTCCTCCACCCAGTGGCCTTTCTTCTGTCCCACAGACTGCAGACTTCCTTTTGCCTTCCAACATAGGAGTTTAAAAAGTTGCATTTGTAAATTCAGTGCCTGCTCCAATAAGACATAGATCATTTTCCTCCCTCCTGTTATTTCTACATATAGGAATTTGTGTAAGACTCGGAGAGCTACCTATTTGAAATTCAGACAATTAGGGAACAAGAAGTCCATCTTCCCAATTCTCCTAAATACACCACTTAGCACCCACAGATGCTCTTGACACACTGAGGACAAACTCCTCTGAACTCCACCTGCTTTCCCAAAGCTGAATCTATCTACCCTACAACTCAGCAAAGCCCAACCCTCTGGTCACTGCAATAGGCTTGAGACCTTTCCTAACAGTCATTTATGATGTGTTCCTTGCCTGACAACACTATTTTGTACTTTTTCTGCACTTACCATCTTGTCTGAAGGCATCTGAGGAATGGTAAAGGTTGACTGGGGAGTGGTACAGCTGAGCTGCCCCTCGCCAGCTCGGTGGAGAAACACTCAGGGTTCCCAAGGAAGGACTGCTGTACCGTGGTCTGGTCTTGGAACCAAAGGCAGATGAGGCTGAACTCTTCTTAATTCTTAGCAAAGCAGCATACGAAGTAGGAACACTGGAAAGAGCTTCAGAGTTCTCTGCAAAAAGGAAACGAACACAGAGTCACACCCAAGGCCCCTGACTGATGCTTTTTTCTTATGAAAATAGTTTCTTCTGGGTATATTGTTGGAATCTGCTAAAATTTAATTCAAACTAGAATTAAAAATGAAAAAAAACATTAAAGGCTAAATGTTAGGTTTTGGAATATTTTATGAAACCTTCCTGGTTGTGATACGTCCCGTTATGAGTGAAGAAAAGATGTGAAGTAGAAATAGAGAAAGGAGAGCAAGGGAAGATAGAAAATGGGGGATGGGAGGAAGGAAGGATGCAGGGACTAGGGAGGGAGGGAAGGAGAGAGGGAAAGGGGGGGGAGAAAATGTTTAAAGACCCAGCCTCACATACACTCTTTGCAGGAGTATTTGGATGTACTTCAAGTTTGTTTTAATCCATTCCATGTAGGGTAATTCAGTGCCTTCTTTATTACTGTATTGGGAAAACTATCCCCGCTTATGTTTTACAGCTACAAAGATAAATACACAGGGACAGGAACTTTACTGGCTGAAAAGCATCACACCATACCAGGAGTTTCTACTGTGGCACACATCTTATTAACACTAAAATTATACCTTAGCTTCTCCAAAAGTCCTCAATTAACTATTAAATGTGAAAGAATATCGATAGAATGCATTATATATGTTTTGTTATATAATTTCTATAAGTTAACATCAAATAGAAATGATATTATGAAACTCACATTTTTGTTCATTATTGAGAAATATTTTATTTGCATTTTATTTAAATTCCTAAGCTGTGCTATATTAACGAAAGAAAAAAAAGTGTATATAGCATCTGAAATAGATTGAGCTATCACATGCTCAGAAAATAATGTGGTGGTGTGAATGAGAATGGTCCCCATAGGATCACATTTGGAATACTTGGTCACAAGGGAGTAGAACTGTTTGAAAGGATTATAAGGATTAGGAGGTATGGCCTTGTTGGAGGAAAGGTGCCACTAGGGTGGGCTTTGAGGTTTCAAAGGGCCATGACAGGCCCAGTCTCTCTGCCTGATGACTGTGGATCAGGATGTAGCTCTCAGCTATTTCTACAGGATCATGACTGTCTGCCTGCCACCACACGCATGACCATAATGATAATGGACTTACTTTTGAGGTAGGAAGATCCACCTCCAATCTGGTCCATACCTTCTGGTGGCAGCCTGCATAAAGGGTATGGAAGAAGGAAGCTTGCTGTCTTTGCCTGCTTGCTCTCACGGGCAAATCCATTCTTCATTGGCATTAGAGCCTACTTCTTTGGGGTTCTGGTGTATACTGAACATCCAGCTGAGACATCCAGCCTCATGAACTGAAAAATTACTATATTTTTGGACCTTCCATTGTTAGACTTCCATTGTTGGACTAGCCGGACCACAGCCATTCTAATAAATACTATATATATATATATATATATATATATATATTCATTCTGTCAGTTATGCTCCTCTAATGAACACTAATACAGATAATAATTTTAGCGCATAATTACTATAAGTAATAATTTTAGTGCATAATTTGGAAAGCAATCTAAATATAGTAAGTTTAAAATAGAGATTGAATTTTTGCATCTCTTAATATAAACTGAACTGAACAATTGTTAAAATTGGCAGACATTTTAAAAAATGTTTTATTTGATGCATATTGGTGTTTGGCCTGCATGTAAATGTGTGCACCACATTCACACCTGGTGCCCATATAGGCCAGAAAAGAATACCATATCTCCTGGAGCCAGGGTTACACATGGTAGTAAGCTGTTAGATGCTGCTGGAAATTGAATGCAGGTCCTCTGAAAGAGTAGCCATTGTTCTCACCTGTTGATCCACGTCTCCAGCACCAAAGAATCAGAATATTGTTCATAACATAATATTATGTTAATGCCTGCTAACTAAACATAAGATGAAAGTCAGGTCTTTACCAGTAAGCTTTCTCATAATTAAAATTACTTAAAATCACTTCATTGCCTCACACAGATATTTTGGGATGTAGAAACATTTCCATGATTTAGAAATAACATGTTAGCTGCTAAAGTATCAAATTAAGTTTAACATTTCTCTACTGTAAAATTGTAATTATAATTTTTCTGAAAGTCAAGAAAAATATATTTCCAGATGCTTTCCACACTTAAAATGAGCATGCTCTGTGTTCTAGCCAACCAGGAGCTGAGAAGAGGTCTGTATCCTTTAGCCCCTGCTGTTTCCCAGCCTGAGAAGGCAGATCAAGTTTACGTGGAAATAGTCGCTTTTGAGCAAAGTGCTTGAGAAGAGATGGTGGAGAGACATTAAATCTCCTTTAGAACCAGAAAGCAAATGTAAGTTGCAGGTAGCACCCAGGTGTGTCAGGTAATGAAAGAGAATGAGGGACTTTCCTTTATGTCCTAACTGCTGAGTGTCTTCATTCCAGAGTAGCTTTCACATTATGTCTGAACTTCCTGCCTTGCCAGCATACAAGTAATAACACAGAGAAACATCCCAGATACTACTCAAATATGAAATAAATATAAAAATATGAGCTTGAGTTTTTAATCTAGGCAAGTATAATTAGTAGAGAATTAGAAAGCTGTATTTAACATTTATTTTTGGTTAGTTATGCAAAGAAATGTGCTCTATTGTGATGTTTTCAGGCACATAAATCACTTTGTTCCTATTTGTTCTCCACCACATTCCATATTCTACTGTTGATCACTGTGGTAGTAAACTTTATGTAGACACAAACACACACACACACACACACACACACACACACACACACACACACACACGTCAAATACTGTCAAAAACGGCAGCAATTGGTCTGTATCATTAACAGACAGATGAACTGACCCCTGACCCCTGATTGGACCATGTGTTTCCTACCAGGGTGCTGCTCTTTCTATGCAGCCTCTTGCATCTGTTACAGCTGTGATTCCCTTTTTATTGATGAATGTGAACCCAAAGCTCTCACTATAATCTGGTCATGTAGTCATGCAAGCAGCACTCCGAAAATGTATATAAAGATGCCAAATTCTGGAAGTGCCAAAGTGAGTAAGTTATCTACCCAACCTCCACGAAGCTCTAATCTAGTGGAAATGAAAGGCAAGTGTGCATTTGCTCTTAATGCAGTGGAAGAAAAGTAGATTTAGAGATCTACAGGCTTGCTGCCACAGCTGCATAATCCTCTCATTCAGCTGGCAGCCATAGAAAAATGCTTTTCAGGGGAAAGATCTAAATTTCCATTTCAGAGAACAGGGGCTCGATTGGGTTTGAGTTCTGGCTGCAAGATTTCAGAGGTGTAGTGAAATCAAACTTTGAAGTCATATTTGCAAGGGCTGGGACTGGATCCTTTGAAATCACAACTTTTGCTTCCTTTTAGCAGTAATAAACACATTTTCTGACCTAAGCATGTACTGGTAATTTTCAAATGGTCTTTACTGGATTTCTAAAATTTGTTAGAACTGATTAATTGATACAGTCATGAGCTGCAAATGTTCCCTGCGTTCATGTGATTTACAGCCTAGCAGCATTGGAAAAGTATTACTAAATGCCTTAGACAACGCCATTCTGTACACACATAAAAGCAGAACTGCACACGCCGGGGGAAGCAGAGGTGAGAGCGCTTTCGTGTCCACACTCTTCAGGTCCGAGCTCTCTTCCTAGGATGAAAACTCACTGGGATCTGGGGGCATGTGGCCTTCTCCTGTCTCCAGGTGCTCATTTCACCTATGGAGACTTTTGGGTAAGAGATCTACAAGTCTGTTTTCAACACAGGCTTCAAAGACGGAGGGCAGGATTTAATCTGAACTCTACAACACAGTAGCTGTGAGCCTGTGAGCATGTATGAATAGTCTTGTTCCTCAGCTTCTGTGTCTGTAGAATGGGGATATCCAAGCTCGTTTTTATATCACCATGGAATAGAGCAAAGTCATATACGGAATTGGAATGATTCCTAGTTGGTAGTGGGAATCAAATTAATGATAGTTTTCAAATTAATGATAGCCTGTCCTCAATTTATCTCTTTCAGCTGAGATTAATTCACAAGGTAAGAGCATAAATACTGTCTGTTAATTTACATTTCACCCTGAAGAGTTCAGAGAGTGGGTAACAGAGGTGAAAGAGCGACCCGTAACTTTCCTGCCCTGTACTTATATTTACATTCATATAAGTACATTATGGGAAAAAGAGGACAAATACAGAGGTGGTGGGTTAAAGAAAAATTAGCATTTATGTATTCTTGTGATTTTTCTGTTACAGCAAGGACTGCTCTTCTCTTCGTTTTTCTGCGAATGAATTAGAAAAAAAGTGACTCCTAATTTTTTTCTGAGAAAATCACTTCTCAGTTGGCCAATCTTTAATAAGTACCGATGTTGGCAATGTCAGTGGAACCTGGTTAGGCATTTCTCATTTCTCCTTCTATTTTCTCACTTTATATAGATCAGACCTCAGGGAATGTGCCTTACTGTAATTTCTAAAGTGGCCTAGAGATTTTGCAATAAAACTCAATTAACCTGGTGCTCTCACACCATGGGATCTCAGCTGGAAGATGGGTAGAAGTAAATATTAATGCCTTCATTAGATATCGCTTCCTCCAATGACCCTGAGACCACTAAAGTTAGATTATTTAATAAAATCATGGTCTGCTAAGTCACAGTGACATTGCCACATCTTGTGATGTCAGAACTAACAGTAATCTTTTTCATTATTTTAAAGGTCATTTTATAGATTTAAAATACTGCCACTGAGTATGAATAATATTAATACAAGTGAATTGGAATGTGCATAGCAGGAATTCCTTAGGGTAACATTTACAAAGAAAACAAAATAAAATGCCAGTATGATAAAGGGTGTATTTTAATCCCTCGACATATTTTAAATATTTGTAAATTTTCTGACACCTATTAAACTTCATAATTCTCCACATGTCCCTAAGTGTGAAAATATTTCTAGAGAGAACTTCAAAGCTCTAAAATATTGACAATCCCGCTAGAGGGGCAGTGAGACTCTGCATTGGAGGGTCTTCTGTCAGCTCCTCACACGGGTAGCATATTTGAAGGCTGTGGAAGGTGAATAAGCCACACCGGAGATGCACAAAGTAACAGGTTGCTTTGATAACTTTATGCATTACCTGTTGTTCTAGTTTTATTTTAACTAAAACTACTCTACAACACCAAGTGATATGTCATGTCTTTCCTAATTATAATGCTTAAACACTTCAAGCCATACTTCCAGAAAGCAGAGGGCCATTGCACACCGATGACACAGTGCCCAGAAAAAGCAGAAGCCATATGATCTCCAGGCCTGCCGTGTGACTCAATTGGTCATCAAAGTCTGCTTGAAGAAATGCGATATCTGACCTTTGCCAGGGCGGCTGTTAAAGTAGTCCTATCTTTGGCAAGGGTTCATGTTCACTGTGCGATTTCAGGCCACTTTTGTTGTATGAACCTTTAAGGATGGATGGAAAGGGCCCGTTGTGTGAAGCACACTTAGAAAAGCTTAATAATTTATAAACACTGCACATGATCTCAACTGGATTTCTGCATCCCCAGTAGAGAAGAATTTGAAATAGCCCAGATCAGATGTACTCCTTGCCTCTACTCAGCATTTCTGTATTATGTGTAAACTTTACACCATTTCAACTGTATGTGCTGGAGAGCACTGTGAAGAGTGAAGTTCACTATGTGAATGTTGGAAAGTCAAGCATCTGGACTAAGTATTCTTACATATAAAGAGAGAGCAGCTCCCAGCAATGCAGTCCCAGAGTCTTTGCAGGAGACTGAAATTTCTGACATAATCACAGAGCGTGGAGAACAGACTTCTATTCGACCTACCTGCTACTCAGATCCACTCTGGACAACTGAAACCACAGTGATGCAAAACTAAAGAGCTTTCATATTAAATTGGATATGATGAAATTTTATTTCAAAAATAAAATTTTCCTACTTTATATTTCATTTTTTATAACTAAAGTATTTATACAATATCTCTTTAAATAATGAAAAGCATAATCTGTGATTACTTAAACCAGTATTTCTTTTATAATATGAAACCTGAGGAAATTAGTTGTAGTACTAGTTGTGGAGTGTAACCACATTAAATGATTCCCTCTTCCTTTGGATAATGAAAGGTTGCAGTAAAGTTTTAACTCTAGCAGTTATATTACCTTTCACTGCCTTATTCTCTGTGTTTCACATAGAGTCACAATAGTTCATAACACACTGCACACATGATAAGGCTGTTCACTAATAAATGGTTCAGCTAAAAAATAGTTTCAGAAAGCTTGGTTCCCTGCAAGTTTAGAATCTGTCTTATGGACAAATTATGCATTTGCTACATCAGCAAAATAAATAATGAATGTGATAGTTTTGCTGTGTTTGTGATATCTATGGTATAATATACTTTCTACACCACATCTTCAAAATGTAAGCACTCTCAGCCATGGCATGCTTCAGAATAGAATCAAGTGTGGCCAATTATATTAATGGAATTCCAGGTAACTAAAGATAATCAATACATTTCGCCTATTTATGCATACATAGTTTAAAATTTATTCCCTGCACAAATGATTATTGTGCAGCCTACACTGAAAGAGATGCAGAAACAAAATAGAAACAAAATATAAAACCTGCCTTCAAAGGGTTCCTATAATCCAAGAGGTGCATAATATGAACTGCAGGAAAATGATGATAGGACAATGTGAACTAAGCATAAGCTTCCAAGCTACTATTAAAATATCACCTTCACTGGTTCAGTGCTTTTTTCTCAGTGAGATTCATCTCTTCACTTTCTCGAAGACGTTGTAGTGAGTGAAATGAGTGGGTGCTCCCCAATTCTCTCATTATAAACAAAGAGAGCTTCCTCATGCCTGGTACACCCTGTCCCTGTCCCACATGGTGCTATCTTGGGCAGATGTAAAGAACTTGCCTAGAGTTAAAAATTTTACCATCTCAATTGACTGTGCGCATGGAACAAATACTTATCTTCATATGGGACAGTAAATCTACACTTGTTATGTTTAGCTGTTTGTTAATGTCTTTCTGCTGATCACACACTGTAATTCGCCACATGAAGCATGAGCATGAAAAGAAGTGAATTAGCTGGGGCAATGCTGGAGAGCTCACCGTGGTGGTGAGGACAGGGAAGAACTGGTGG
>CABHPR010143930.1:9323-31173 GCA_902168415.1 Peromyscus melanophrys | reverse complement strand
AAAAAAAAAAAAAAAACTGAAGGTTCATGTGCTTTCCTCTATTAGTGCTTACACAGGCATCTTTATGACCAAAGGCATTTACTGATTCCTTAAATAACCAGTTGCGGTCACAGGTGCGCTGAATAAAATTTGCAGAGTTAATAGTTAAAGAGCATTGAGAAAAGGCTTGGCAAAAACATAAGGACTTGGCAAATGTTAGTAATTATTATTCACCCTTAGAAGCCCTATTATTTGTTCAAGAAAAAATATCATATCATAACAATAGCAATCACAATATTATGGTCTAGTTAGCTTGGTACTGCATTAAATATATCTCTGTGTGCATGTAAGTGTGGCAAAAAATATAGCTGATGTGGTGACCTATAAGGCATGTACCATTTCAAATAGATTAAAAAATGCTGCACAGATGTATTATGGATAAAAGAAAGTAAGCACAAAAAGAGTATATTTTTTAGAGCTCAACAAACAGTAGGTAGATTTATATCATATTTCCTCTTAAACTCATATTCATTTAGCTTTCCTGTGCTACAATTTGATTTGAATTCTGTAGACTCATCAATCTCTAATCACACTATCCTCATCTCTACACCAAACTCAGCTCATGCTTTACCAGTGAATTGTTTTCTTTTGCTCACATTTCGCATCCGCAGATTCACTTTCCTGTTGTGTTACTTCAAGTTTTCTCTGCCCCTTAACGGATTTACTTCCCCAAAGACACTGCTTTCAGATGACTTCCTAGGACTGTCGAGGGCTAGTGGAATTGAGGACTTAGGCATGTTGCTGGCGGAACTGACAATGGACTAGGCATAGAACTTGTGGATCTCATTTAGGAAACATGTGTCAGAGATATAGTGATGTTCTCAATGTGTTCCTAATCTGTCAAGGTGAAATTCAACCTCTGGAAATCCATCACCAGGCAGTTCTCCTGATCACACACAAAAGTTTCATACACATCTATCTTCATCAGATTATCAGAGTGCCTCCAGTGACAGTTTAGCATAAGTGCCTAGGACTGGAGCTGATATAATGGCCCACAGTTCATTGGCTCATATTCAGGTGTGGTGGTGCAAACGTGGGATGCAAGCACTTGCAAGGAGGAGAGAGAAGGATCAGAAGCTCCAGGCCCGCTTGAGCTATGTGAAATCCTAGAACAAGAGCAAGAGCAGAAGGGTAGCTCCGGTCAATCTCTTTGCTTATTCTCCTCACAAAATCATGAAAAGTGCTTGTTTGTCTTGCCAAACGAGCCTGGCTTGGAAAATGCATTACATGTTCATACTGAATTAAGCAATCTTTTATCTGATGCTGATGTTTTTGTTTATGAAAATCCACCACAATTTTCACTATTGTTTTAGGAAGTTTTATACCTTTCCCCTAGTAAATCATTGAATAACTGGACAAATTTGTGAAAGAGAAGGATGTCAGAATTCAAACATGATTGAGGAATTGGAAAATTCCTTTTTGTTCTCTGCTTGGTAGTATTTTGCTTATTTCCTTACATTTATTTCATTCCTTCTTTTGTGAGCCCTCCTGTCTGCAATGGCTTCACATATGACCTGTCATTCATCCTATCTGAGGCCCTATAATTGAGTGAGGATTGCTAAGAGTCACACCTCAGACAGGTGTAGCTGCCATATCCCTACCAGCTAGTGTATCACAGCGAGTTACTTACCGTGAATATACATAGTAATATTCAGAATCCAGATAGCCCTTACACAGCTCTAAGCAGACAAGTATTTCAAATACTTTTTCTCATAAGTGCTAACAATATAGCAAATGTGTTGACAAACAAGTCTTTAAAAGCACTATTTTATACATCCTTTACTTAGAAATTTGTCAAAAGAGATCAGGAAGAACATTACATATTTATGCCCCTTAATGGATAAAGAAACGTGGCACATATAGACAATGGAGTACTACTCAGCAGTAAAAAACAATAATAACATGAAATTTGCAGGCAAATTGATGGAACTAGAAAATATCCTGAGTGACGTAACCCAGACTCAAAAGGACAAGCATGGTATGTACTCACTCATTAGTGGATACTAGATGTAAGGCAAAGGATAACCAGAAGCTAGCTAACAAGGAGCACCCTAAGAGGGACACAGATAGCCGAGTGAAGGAGAAATAGATGAGATCTACATGAGCAAACTGGATGTGGCAGGGTGGGGAGTATGATGGCGGGCAAAGAATGGGGGATGAGAACATAAGGAAATGGGAGGGTCAAGCTGGAACAGGGACAGAGTGGGAGAGCAAGGAAAGAGATACCATGATAAATGAAGACATCATGGGAATAGGAAGAGGCAGGGTGCTGGGGAAGTTCTCAGGAATCCACAAGGATGACCCAACCTTGGACTACTGGCAATGGTTGAGAGGGTGCCTGGACTGGTCTACTCTGGTGAGCAGACTAGTGAATACCGTAACAGCTATCATAGAGCCTTCATCCAGTGACTGATGGAAGCAGATGCAGAGATCTATGGTGGGTTGGGGAGGAAGGCTGCGGGATGGGACAAAGGAAGGGGGTGGGATGTATGGTTGGTATGTAAAGTGAATAGAAAATTTCTTAATAATTAAAAAAAAGAAATTTGTTAATTGATATTGACAACTGAAAACTCAAAAGTAATAAATAGTTTTCAAGTGTCAAAGATTAACCCCTGTCAGCAAATTCAAGGAAAAGAAACTGACACATTTGATAAGCAGAAGATGTTAAAGTTCATCAAATATCTTGCTATGGATTTTCATATTAAGGGGCTAATGCAGTTAATACCATTCCAGTAAAACTAATTTGATATACCAAACTTGTAATAAACCTTTTATGATAATGCTAATGTTTAAAGGGTACATGTTTCATAGGCAGAATGAACTACACCCAAGGAGAGAAATATCAGCTATGTTTTCATGAATGTTACCACATCTAGAAATCTTCATTTGAGAAGAATATATGTTCCTGTGATTTGTCTCAATGATAAATTCCAATAACTATGACTTATTTCATAAACTTAAATATAATATTCACTGTGTAGAAGAAAAAAATAGATAACAATTAGGGGGAAATGTTGATTGTAAGTGTATTACATACTGTTCTTAAAGACCATTTCGCCATACATTCTTTCAGAATTGTAGATCTGTTACTTATAGGGATGCCGGAGTTCCATGAATGTAGCTGCATACATGCTAACCACCCCAGGCACAGGCAATCCTACAGTTCAGTTTTCCTTTTCTTTTAGAATTCACTGTGATGCTTGTAATGACACTAATGCTGCCTTGTTCCCGGCCCATAAGAAGCTTCAGCTGATGATCTATATGTTAATCATACTCAAGGGAAATCTGGCTACTGTTCAATCCTTTAAATTCTCACAACTATTGAAAATCATTATGGTCATTTTCAATTCATTTATTAGCCTATCCCTTATTGTCAACTGGAAAATTTAGGTAGTATGTCTTATATAAATTATGTCTACAATCATTCTTTATATCATATGACCATGAAAGGAACATTTTCTTTGACAACAGAGCAGATGTTAATTTAAATAATTTCTGTAACACTGTGATATTAAATATCCATATAAATGAGAAATAAATATATTTCTAGAAGTCATACTTACACTGATTTTTGTAAGATTTAGAAGGCATAGAGAGAGACATGATTTTTAACTAAAGCACAGCATTCAATTTTTTTTCTTTATTAAGAAATTTTTTTTATTCATTTTACATACCAATCACAGATCTCCCTCTCTTCCCTCTTCTCCCTCCCCTCCCCCCCCCTCTTCTCCCCTAACCTACTCCCTCCTTGCTAGCTAACTTCTCTGGAGCTGTGGGTTGTGGTCTAGTTATCCTTTGCTTTACATCTAGTATCCATTATGAGTGAGTACATACCATCTTTGTCTTTTTGAGTTTGAGTTATTTCTACATGTACACCCATGCTAAATTCTAGTACTACTTTACATAAGAAAACATGATACTTCAAGTTCTTCATGTAAACAGTATAGTGCTTGCATAAAGTTGATATGTCTTAACTTGACTTTAAATCATGTCTACTGTGCTCATACTATTTAAAAGAATGAAAATTCTGTGTGATTAGTTGTCATCCTGTATTGCTTAGGAAATGAAAAAAAAACAGGAAAGAGTTAAGTCCAGATTCAAGATTTAGAGTAATTTTTACATATGACTGGTTGAGTCCTGTGAATGTAAAGAAGTGAATTTAGTCCTGGGGTGATTGCTATATTTAGAGTTATCCCATCCCCAAAACGGACAATTCTACCACTAAATACTGCAGAAATTCTTTCTACATATAAAATTATATGTCATATAGAAACAGCACAATAGTTATGAAAAGAGGTGGCTCTACCCTCAAATCCAATGATCTCTGTGAAATTGAAAAATCAGACAGTAGCAATGATTATCTCCTGTCATCAAGAGACTTGCATAGGACAAATTGGTCTCTTGCCATCCAACTACCAGCCAGTGGTGCCAAAGGTGATTTCTCCTTCCATATGCTACACATTTAGGCAGATCACTATAAAAGCCTATACTTGAAAGAGTCATTATAAAAACAAAGGTCAGTAAGAATTAACCTCAGTGTGGGGAAGCATTGCAAATCAACAACTTTCACTCTTCAGTTTTTCCGAGAAGACAGGGATGTCATGTGTCTATGTTGAAACTATTTAATTTTACATGAAATTGGGATCCTTATTCTAAGAGATAGATATGATTCAGTTTTGTTCTTCTTCATAAGACAATGTACTCACTCTCCTTATTTCTCTCATTCATTCCAGGAAGACACAGACAGCATGATGAGGGTGTGGAGGATTTAATGTAGCTGTAGTTGAGGAAAATGTATAGTTTCTCAAACTAAAAGAACCACATCAGAGTCCTACCAAGAACGGTTGTGGTTTTGACAGACAGAAAATCTGCACTTAAAGTTGAGGTCACTCAAGAATCTAGTACAGCCTAAAGATGGTCCCAGGAGTTAGCCTCAGAGCAAACTCAAATTATACAATGAATTCAGTAGTCATGAAGGAAAGTCAAAACCACAGGATACTTTCGATAAAGGGCCTGAAAATGGAAATATAGATACAAAAGGAGAATATATATATATATATATATATATATATATATATATTATTCTTTGTTTAAATATTTAACAGTGAGTAAAAAAAATGTTGATACTAGACTAAATGGATATCTTATGATTTATTTCCTCATCTCATTTATGTTCTAATTAAACTTGATTGACTAATTGACATTTTATGCAGCATACAGTTTTATAGAATAGTTACATATAATGCTAGACAGAAAAGAAGTGAGCTATGGGAAGAGTTTAATACAACTCAGTGTTGAGCATCCAGAGTGGTAGGTGTTGTATTGAGTGCACAAAAGGGAGTAAAATGTTAAAGTAAATCTTGTACTTATGAAGACATATCTGTTTTAACTGGAATTCAATGCTTACATACACTCAATTCTTCCAATAGAGACTATTATCTTATATGTAAAGATATACTAAGTTAAGGACATTGGAGGTGTCTCGTTGGTTTTTTACTGTGTGTGTTATTACAATGGCAAATGTCCTTACAAGAGCTAGGAAGTGAGAGAAGAAACAAATACGGCAGTTCCCGGAGGCACACACAGGAGAGGTTGATTTGAAAGAGAACTTAGAAAGAGAGGTACCCGTGAGCCCAGGAATTATGACAACCACAGGAAACAAAAGGACAATGGGGATAAAAATGTTTATTAGAGCCTCCAGCAGGAATTAAGAGACCCAGCTTACAATGGTTCTAGACATCCAGTTTCCACAACTCATGGATAATTTCTTCTGTTTTAAGATACAAAGTTCATAATAAATTCCTACATCAACATTATAAAACTTATATTTAAAAATATGACCCCTTTACCTCTTTAAACTTTATACAATAGAAATAAACAATTTTTGTTAAATGCTATATAAACGTTTTCACTACATGCTATTAATAATCATCATTACATCTACTATGCAATAATGTTACAAAACAGTTGGTGACAAAATGATTTTACTGGAAATAATAATTCCATGAGTTCATTATTTTGACATCACCTATCATGTGACTATTGAAAATGCCTACCTGCTTCTGATTATTACAAATTTTTAAGTGTTTATTTCTATGTGGATTAGAACGGAACCCTAGCAAAACAGTTTTAATGTAAAATATAATAATATTATATACAAAAGATATTTAGAAGCATCTGTTGCCTACATAATAATGCTTTCTTGAGAGGCCTAAGCAGACTTCCCATATTGGTACAAATTTCCTTCAGAGAACAGAGAAGGAATCCTGCCCTTGGGATTCTCTGATAACTGAGAGTTAGCCTTGATAGATTTTCATATGTGGGGAAGCTTTTCTTCTTCTATAATACCCCAACATCTGTGAGAAAGGAAGAATGGAGTCCTGTTATTAGCTTCTCCAGTTTAGGAAGAGAGAGGCTAGAGCTTTAAAGAGGTCTTCCATCAAGTATCAAACACAAGTCAGACTTCTACAGTCTCCATAAAATCAACTATCACACATAGTAAAGACTGGTTATTTTGCTAGCCATGTTCCTTTTTCTAAAGTAGCTGCCTTTTTTTTCTTTCCAGTTTGCCCTTCAGGCCAAGATCTGCACTACTTCCCTCTAGCTATGAGTGACATCCTTCACAACCATGGATGATTCAAGTAAACATAGCTGAAGGAAACCACGACTTTGCTCAAATGCTTAGCACAGCCATTCCCCTGGAAACAGAGTATTTTTGCCTTTCTCATGTTTACATATGAAAGTTTGTAGTCACACTTATGCACTTATCAAACACACAGGCAATCTGCAATTACCTGGCCGACTGGAGCATTCGGTCCTATCTCGAAAATAAATGTTGGAGGGAGGCATAAATGTGTGCTTGATCAAGTGAGAGGTCCCTGGGGTGTGGACTCCAATTTTATATAATGATGTTCAGCCCCTATCTGATGCCACTATGTGTGTTATCAGCCTCAGAAGACAGCCTAGCCTCTTTGCTATCTTCTCTAACAGCTGTCCTATCAGACAAATGATTTTATCTCATCGGCAAAGTAGAAATGAAGGAAATCACTCTTAGTCCTCCACAATTCTTAAATTGTCTGCTATAGACAATACTAGGTGGTTAGGCTATCTTGCTCACAAGAACAATGCTTCAAGAAAGACATTTCAGTACAACTTCGTCAGGAGAAACGATTAAATAGATTGTTTATGGAGTAATTTCTAGAATTACATGATGTGCATATCAAGACTGGTTTATACATGGCATTGCATAACACCACTCTTGTTCTTGTAAAAACGTTTATTAACCTAAAAGCAAATAACTGACATTTTAATGTCCAACATCAGATTCAAATGACATTTATAATAATACCCAGTAAATCTATAAAACACTTCACTACACTAACATAATTAAATTGGAAGGCAGCAGCAACGATGTAATGCAAGCTGCCTGTGTGCTTCATCTAATTAGCCACAAGGAAATTGTTCAATTTCAGAAATGGAGCCCCAGGAAATATAAATACATATTAAGTACCATATTAATTTACATATATTTCCTTATATTATACTACATTTTTACTAAGAATGTATGCAAATATTATTTAATATTCAGAAAAGAAAGACACCAAGAAATATAGCTGTTAATTTTCTCTTTCAGAAACTCCTTCTTTAACTTTCTTTTTGATTAAAAAAATGTTCAATATATATGTAAAATATGTATGGATTTATCTTAATGTTATAAATGTACTATTATTTTATCTGATTTTTTTTGTTCTTAAAATTTATTCCGGGGACTTTCTGCCACACAGAGAAGAAGTTAGCAGAGAAACAGAAAAGGAATCTATAGTCAATATTTAGAAGGCTTATCCTTGCATAAGAGAAGGCACAGAAATGTCAAATATAAAATTGGTGAATAAATACTGGACAATAAACATGTGGGTATTAAAAGTTATTTGCAAATATGGCAAGTCAAAATTATTTAGATAATCACATAGAATAAAATTTGGCATTTTTTTGCATCTAAGATTGTACTTGTTTCTTAACTTCTTTTTAATAGAATCCTGCATTAATATAAGCTTAGTTCTATGCTGGCTAAATTTCACTTGAATATCTATTTATGATGGATAAAGAGAAGAGGAAATGTTAAGCCTTTGTATATATTGTATACATATATATGTATATAAACACACACACACATACATATATATACACACATATATATAGTCTGAATTTTAAAGTTAGAAAGCTGTTAACAATGACTCAGGTTAAAAGATGAATGCATAAAAGATGTAGTGACTCTTGATCAATGTCATGATTGTTTTGGGTTGCTCAAAAAGACTTGAATCTTGTGGCTAGAGTTAATTGCTATTTCAGTGACCAGAAGCTATTTATTTAAACATGTTAAAAGTCTGTGTTAATACATTTCATTCATCAAGGACATGAAATCCAAATAGTCTTTACATATGAATCAATGCTTGCTGTAAGTGTCTGAACTAAATTTGAAGACAGAATGCCATGTGGACTACTAATAAGCAATGCCACAAGTACACACTGAACTTAGTTACAAGAGCTAAGTACTATTCACATCATTAATTTGACTTTTCTAATATATATATATATATTACGTGTGTATATATTATATAAATACTTAAATATATGTCTATATGAACATCTTATATCAGATTTCTCCTTGATTTAAATTAAAAAAAAAAACAACTAGTCTAGAATGCAATTCCTTCCCTCATGGATTATGTGTGGGACATAGTGTTAAAAGAAGTAATTTGCTCAGAGCATGAAACTTACAATAAAAGAAAAGAAAAGAAAGATACAAATGTGATTTTAAAAAAGGGTAAAGAAAAAAGGTATGTAAAGGAGGGAGAGAGGAAGTGGAGAAGAAAGCCAAACCACAAAAACTTACAGCTACAAAGGTCATCATTGGACACAGCACAGCTTGGAAGAGCTGGCCACACGTTATTCTAGATTTAACCATTGTGCATAATTGTCTACATTGCATGCTAGTCATGCAAGAAGCATGCTACCAAAGGTGTGTGAAATCCTGTACAAAGAAGTCCACACCTTTAATCCCAGCACTCGGGAGGCAGAGCCAGGCAGATCTTTGTGAGTTCGAGGCCAGCCTGGGCTACCAAATGAGCTCCAGGAAAGGCACAAAGCTACACAGAGAAACCCTGTCTCAAAAAACCAAAAAAAAAAAAAAGAAGAAGAAGTCAAGAAGGGTGTCAAGGAGGAAAAGACAAAGAGAAGAAACCAAAGGAAAAAATATAGCAAGAACATAGATGAGGTTTTTTTTTTTCATTTATTTTTGAGATTATAATAAAATTTCATCGCCTCTCTTACCTCTGCTCCCTCCAAACCTTGCCATATAACTCTCATTGCTCTCCTTTAATTCATGGCCTCTTTTTCCATTGGTTTTTTTTGTTGCATACATATTATATATAATACAACCTACTTAATCTGTGTAATGTTACCTGCACGTATGTTTTCAAGACTGACCATTTGGTACTTGTGTTCTCTGCTCTAAGAATTCCACAGTTGCCTTTTATTGAGCAGAATAAATAAGTTGTACTAACATTTCTTTGTTTATAAATCATTCTCCTCTGAGTGATAATATACAAATGAAATTTGTACACTCCTCTTACCAGAACATGAACACTTGATAATCTCTCCAATGTCCTTCGATTTCCCATTGCTACTGTATTAATATCTGTAAATAAAAACCCAAATATTATGCTTTTTAATCTTCATGTGGTCACAGACATTTTTAAGAGATAGAAAACAAACTGTATTCATACAATCCTTTGTATATGTGCAGAAACACATACACATTTTCAAATACAATTGAGGCAGTGTGTATAAGCCCATACACTGAGGATTGGATGGGTATTTTATTTATTTCAACTTTTGAGTGACTCAAAATTGAGAATTTTTATGATTATATATAAATGATGTCCACAGCTACTCAACTCTGAAGCCCTCATCCCAGGAATCAACACACTTTACATATTAACCTAGGTTTTCGGATGTCCAGTCTCACCTGTAATTGCATGCATGCTTATAATGACTAAAAAATGTGTTTCTATCAATAGACTAGTACATCTCTCAAATCTCATCAGAGAAGTCATTATGAAGTAGGTGGTAACTAACCAGAGTCACATAACTGCTCAAGGCACAGAGAATAGTGGACTGCAGAGGACTTAGCCCTGAATCAGTCTTTATAAAACAATCCTCCTCCTAAAGCTCAGGCATGTTGTGGAAGAAGGGGTGGAAAGATTATAAGAGAAAGCGGAGGATGACAAGAAATCACTGCTTTCCAGGCACACTAAGGCAACTTAACATATGAATTCACAGCAGTTATGACAGCCTGCCCAAGAGCCATATAAGCACAAGCCAGAAACAATTCCACACGGAGGTGAGAGGCTGACACAATGACTTACCTTATTCTGATGATCTACTGGCATTTTGGTGCTGCTGGGAGAGGGGTAGCTAGTTTTCTCTGGTGTGACTCCTGATAGGTCTAACAGGCCCCAGTGGATTGCCACATACCCAAGAGCATATCAGCAACACTAATTGTACTTTATGGGTTTTTACATGAATGAGGACAAAAAGTTTGGTGGGTATAGAATAGGTGGTGAATCCAGGAGGAAATGGGAGAGGAAAATGAATACAATTAAAATACAATGTATGAAATCCTCAAAAAGTGATAAAAATATCTTTAAACAATTAAAAATTCTGATAGAATATTCCTGTGTCACCCCATTCCCATAGGGTCTCTCAATGTTTATAGGAGCTGATGTGGACTAGTTGTTCAGTAAAATTTGCTTTCCCTGAGATATATAAGCAACTTAATGAATAGCATGCTATTTTATACTGTATATTGAATTTGATTTATAGCATTTATTTATTTATTCTTTCAGATATATTATTGAGAAAACTTACCTATTGTCTTTGGACTTTTTCCTCTACTCTGTGAATTGAAAAGAACTTGAGAGTTGGTTATTGTAACAAATAAAAAGATATATTTCAGATTGTCAATTTCTTAATTTACAACATTACCAAAGTCAATGTGCCATATGATAAGTGTAAAACAACCAATGACAATGTGGTTTTATTATTGTTATTTTGCTATATTGTTATTTTGTTCCTCTTATTTATGACAATATTTAGTAAAACAAGTGTATCGGTGATTAATAATTAGAATTTTTCATAAAAATCCCTATCCCAGTCCTTTTCTTTAAAAAAAAAAGTATAATATTTGAAAACCTTCAGAAAGGAAGAAGTGTGTTCCCTGTCTTGCTGTAGTCATTATGGGAGCCTTTTTACTTTGGATTTCGTGTAGTTTGGCCACATTTTCCTTCAGGTACAACAACAAAGACATAATAACTCTAACTGCAAACTACCTGAGTTTGCAGATGTGGCCTGGTTCACTCACTTGCACATCAGTCTGGCCACATAGGTCTCTGACTCTGTGACCTTTCACCCAGAATAACTTTCACATAATAGGGGCCAAGTACCTGGCTTAGTGTAGACCTAGGGAGATTTGAAAGGACTCAAGGAGATAATGTCTCACCATAAAATCTTGACTCAACACAGAATTCTGCCAGCTAGAGATTCGTTCTTCTAATTTAACATTACCATGCCTATTGAATTATGAATGCTACTGGGGGAAAAGCATTTTGTTTTCAATAATTTGATAGTAACACTAAGAGTGAGCATGGAGTTTTGCACTTGATACAATGATTCTGTTACATGTTTAGTGCATCATTGCTTCTCTGCTCTTTTTCTTTGCCTTTATTTTTTCTTTCTTCTCTTTCCTTCCTTCTTCCTTCTTTCCTTCTTTCTTTCTTTTCTTCTTCTTCTTCTTCTTCTTCTTCTTCTTCTTCTTCTTCTTCTTCTTCTTCTTCTTCTTCTTCTTCTTCTCTCTCTGTCTCTCTCTCTGTCTCTCTCTGTCTCTCTCTGTCTCTCTCTGTCTCTCTGTCTCTCTCTCTGTGTCTGTCTCTCTCTCTCTCTCTCTCTCTCTCTCTCTCTCTCTCTCTCTCTCTCTCTCTCTCTCTCTCTCTCTCTCTCTCTTTCTCTCTCTCTCTCTCTCTCTCTCTCTCTCTCTCTCTCTCTCTCTCTCTCTCTCTCTCTCTCTCTCTCTCTCCTTGATACATGGTCTCTGTATATACTTCTTGTTATCTGGGCACTCATTACTCAAGACCAGACTGGCCCTTGAACTAATGGAGATCAACCTACTTCTGCCTCCAACCCCACTAATGCTGGGATTAAAGGCATGAACCAGTTCTTTTTCAATCAGCTAGGTCCCATTTCTTTGAGATCCAGGAGATTAATTAATATCATTATATCATAATCCCATTCTATCCCTTAATCAGTATTCCTCCTCCTAGGGGCCAATTTGAAGTAGGGTCTTCTCATGAGGACACAAACAGAAAAAGTTTATTATCTCTTTTACACATTGTGATTGTTTGAATAGGAATGACCCCCATAGACTCATGTTTCAATGCTTGCCCCATCGGGAACGGCACTATTAGGAGGTGCGGACTTGTTGGAGTAGGTGTGGCAGTGTTGGAGGAAATGTGTCACTTTGGGGATAGGCTTTGAGGTCTCATGCTCAAGCTATGCCTAGTGAGGCAGTCTCCTGTTGCCTGCAGATCAAGATGCCGAACTCACTTCTCCTTCTCCAGAATCATGTCTGCCTGCACACTGCCATGCTCCCCGCCATGATGGTGATCGACTAAACCTCTGAAACTGCAAGCTAGCCCCAGCTAAATGTTTTCCTTTATAAGAGTTACCATGGTCATGGTGTCTCTACCCAGCAGAAGAAATCCTAACTAAGATGCACATCAACTTCCAATTGGAGTAATTAGCTATTTCTCTTCTTGCTGCTCCTCCTCCTTGTGCTCCTTCTACTTCTTTTCTACATAGCTGCTCCCTCACTGATAATGAGATGACACCCCAATATCACAAGAGAACAAAGCCGCTAAACATCCTAACTTAGAAGACTATGAATTTGCTTCCTCTTTGATCACATGGCTGACTGGGAGCTGGGTCTTCCTGTCTCTGCCCAGGATTGCAAGATGGTGAGACTCACTAACAGATAGAAATGCAAAGTAGTTTTTAATGAAGAGGTATGGCTTTTGCGCCATCTTTATGTTGCAATACCTTTTCTGTAAACCCTTGCTAAGTGTTTGCATCTCCTAAAATTGTCAGGAGGAATAGAAAATTGAATATGTATAAACACAGTCTTGCATATAAAGCATATGTATTTTGTTACCTCCTCTCTGGCAAACATTCTGGATCTCAACCGTGATGTGTCTGCGGATAAATTTACACTTTTTCCTATCAATGAATGCTCCTACTGCCACATGCCATTACAATTAGTAACACATGGGCTCTAACATTCTATAATCTTGTAAAGTAGGAGCAAGCATATTGGAAATAAGAATGACCCTATTAAAACGGAAAAGAAAAGGAAGTTACAGAAGAAAAGTGTATAAACATATATTCTGCACCATGGAGAAGAACATATCAGCATTTATGTAAACCTTGAAATAGGTCTAAACACCAAAGACAAACTTTCTGTCTATGTGAAGTATTGTCAGAAATAGTAATGTTATGATAGTGTGACAGCATCTAGTTTCAGCTCCAGTTCTTGAAGCAATTTTACATTTCCCCTCCCGATATTCCACCTTAAGAAGAATACCATTCAGCTGCAGGTAATGAGATTTCTGGTAGTTCCTTTACCCTTTCATATGCAAGTGAAGATGCACATTTCATCACAATTTAAAGGTGAAGGCTGTGAGGGCTGGATCCTGACATATTCTACTTATTCAGTCCTACAACAACAACTACCACAAAACTCTTCCTCACATGTGGATTGACTCAGGAATAATGCATGTAGCACTAACAATAACTGCAATAGAAGCCTTATTGTGTGTTTTTATGCAGTTATAAGGAATTTAAGTAAAATCTCCACAAGTGTAGAAGCCATATCCATCATATCTGTAAATCATTTCATATCCTTTCTTGCTATTAGCAAAAAATTGTGTTATTTCCATAAAACAAGTAATTGGTACCGCTATGGATAATTCAGTTCTCATTCTAACATTACTATATACAGAAAAAAAGTGACAGATTAAACTCATTTGATGTTGGCTTAAACTCCAAATTGCCTTTCTCACTGTCATAATGGGAAGGAACTAGCATTTAAAAGAACTTGAATAATACTCTAGTCTTTTCCTTATTTTAAGACATTAAATCAGATTTATAATTCATTTTATCATTCAAAACTACCAAATCTGAGCTTAGCAATTTCCTTTATTATAAAATGTGTAAATGTGTTATGTGAAGATGATGAAGTCTTTAATAGATAAAGAAGATACTCAATGTTGTGCTGAAAATTACTATTTTGAAAGACATTATGATAATAGTTTGTTTTTTTTTTGTTTTTTGTTTTTTTTTTTTTTTTTCGAGACAGGGTTTCTCTGTGTAGCTTTGCGCCTTTCCTGGAGCTCACTTGGTAGCCCAGGCTAGCCTCGAACTCACAGAGATCCGCCTGGCTCTGCCTCCCGAGTGCTGGGATTAAAGGCGTGCGCCACCAACGCCCAGCTAATAGTTTGGTATTTTATCCCTTCCTGAAAGCATGTTTTACTTAAATTTAGTGTTTGTGTGTGTGTGTGTCTGTGTGTGTATGTGTCTGTGTGTATGTGAATGAGTGATATGTCTGTGTCTGAATACTCCTATGCCTATGAAAGAGTAAGCCTGTGGACATCAAAGGTCAGGTTTCAGTAGTCAGTGCTCTCCTTCCACCAGAGGTTCTGTGGATGACACTCAAGTCCTCAGTCTTAAATAGCAAGTGCTTTTACAGGCTGAAACATCTTAGCAGCTCATAAACACACATTTTGTTCTGGTGTTTGTATACCTGCCTACTTATTCAGGCACAATTTCTCTTTGACTTGGAGTAATTTTGATGATATCTCAGCATGGTGGTGTATATTTGCTGTGGGATGCTCTGTATGTTAAATGTGTTGTTCTGACTGGATAATAAATAAAACACTGATTGGCCAGTAGCCAGGCAGGAAGTATAGGCAGGACAAGGAGAGAGGAGAGTTCTGGGAAGTGGAAGGCTGAGTCAGAGAGACGCTGCCAGCCACTGCCATGAGAAGATGTTAAGATACCGGTAAGCCACAAGTCACGTGGCAACTTATAGATTAATAGAAATGGGTTAATTTAAGATATAGGAACTAGATAACAAGAAGCATGCTGCGGCCATACAGTTTATAAGTAATATAAGTCTCTGTGTCTTTACTTGGTTGGGTCTGAGTGTGGGAATGGCAAGTGAGGAGAGAGATTTGTGCTGACCGTGGGCCAGGCAGGCCCAGGAAAACTCTAGCTACATATATTTATATTCCCAGCACTTGGGAAGTAGAGACAGGAGGATTGTGAATTTGAGGCAAGCTCAGACACAGAGTTTCAAGCCAGTCAGAGCTGGTCTCTAACAATAACAAAAATACAAAAATAAATGAAACAAGTTATGTTGTTGTATCCTTTTTTCTTTAATTTTTCTAAGTATAAAATATATGACTCGCAACACATTTTAATCCTTTGCAACCACATATCAAAAGGATGTTTTAAAATGCTTGAACCAAGACCTTTTCCAATTCTTTCCATATCTAATACATGGACATTCAAAGTAAGCATTTTATTCACAAAATGTAAAGCCTTACATCTTCTGTTGTTAGGTTGGAAAGCATCTTTATTGTCTGTGGATCTTTAAAGTTTGTAAAACACTTTTATATGTTAGTTCTCTCCAGTAATAATGTCTGTTCTGTGAAAGCTAGATAAGTAGTTGAAAGAGGGTTTCTCGAGTCTCATATTTCCCAGTACATACAGGTGCCAGATATGCATTATGGTTAAAAAAAAATATGTCTGTTCAACCTTCAATCATACTGTAAGGCAGCTTAGTAAGTTGTAAATCATCTGTTGATCACTAATACCTATTTCTTATTTGATTGATTCAGTACATAATTAACTTTGAATGTTTAATAGTAAAAGTTTTCTAGTTTTTCCATAGTTAAAAAGACCAGGACAGCAAAACTAATGAAGAAATTATCCATGAAAGGGACTTATTCTCCCAAACTTCCTCAAGTGCCTGTTAAATAGTCATCATTTTTACTTATTCATTCGTCTATCAGGTATCTGCTTATAAGTACCATTTGCCTATATTATTGAACCATTTTTTAAACAATTAATTATTAGATTCTGTGAAATTCTTAAATTTAAAAAAACAGGGCCCTTCTTTCACAGCAGGGAGAAGAAAAACCTTGACAGTGTTTGGCAGTATGAATACTGCCAGATTTGTCTATTTTCCCATTAAAACATATCTCTACAGATAAACATACAGCAATAATGTATGAACCTTATTGTAGATCCAATATTAAAATGATCAAATAGAGAAAGGAGAGGCGAAAACCCTTGCAAAGTAAACTCATCTGCCATTAATAAGCCCCATCTGCCATTTTATGGCAGATACACAAACTGCTATAAGAAGATGCCAAGACAATTTAGAATTTCCTTCTACAAGGTCTGAGCCAGAACTAATTTCATTCAAAGGATAAATGAGCAAAGTATTCCTTTGCCAACTGACAAAACATAATGATTCATGATTAATGGATCCTTGGGTTTTTCTTTTTTTTTTTTTTTTTTTTTTTTTTTTTTTCTTTTTTTTTTTTTTTTTTTTTTTTTTTTTTTTTTTTAGAATACCTCTCCTTTAGGCACGGCAGTACTGTAATCAGTGCAGGAGGAGACCCAGGGACTTTCAATGAGAGGGCAGCAAATCTGATCTATATTTTATGGTTAGAAATGGCTCATTATTAGCAAAGAGAATGATTGATGATAGAAAAGGCTGTCTTTTGAACCTTGTGGGGAATATGCTACAAATATTTTAGAACATTTATCTGCCCTTGGAAACCAACGCTTGCTGTTAATATACTTTTGCTCTGACAATCAAATCTAACTATTTAAAATGCCATTAAGTTTTGTTGACTAGATCAATTTTGCTTTGCTTTTTAATTAATTTGATTTCCTTGAAAGAATTAGCTAACAGCTTTTTTGTGTGTGTTGTATACTAAAATAGTAGTATATTTATTAATAAATAATTAAAACATACAAAAATACTGAAAAATAAAGGATTGTATGCTTTTCACTAATGATAAGTATTAAAGGCAAGAAAAATAATGATAGACAAAACTTAATATCATTCATGTCTTTACTATGCTTATTATCAAAGATATTGTTGTCCATAGTATGGGAACTCATTTACCTGTACTGTATCAGGTGAACAGAGAACTCTCATTGCTAACTAGTTTTGGGTTCTCCTCATGATCTAGGCATTTGCTTAATGCCATAACTGCCTGTCTGATCATAAGCAGAATAATTTCTAAAGATATTGCTTCTAAGTGGTGGGAATACTTATAAAACAGGAGATCAATAAAAATGTGAGACTGTGTTGATCACATTGTGAAAAGGTGCTCATTGATTAAATACAAGTCAAATTAATAGGCAGTGTGTGTAAGTTGATTAAAGGCCAATAATATCCATGCATAAAAAATAGCTCATGAAACCAAAGCATAAGATATAAAAATTTTACTTAGCAACTCTTGGCTCAGTAATTTTCCATTGTTATAAAATTTGATGCACACATACATACAAACACATATATGTGTACTATGTACATATGTGTGTATGTTTGTTATGTAATTAAATGTTATTATGCCAGAGACAACCAATACATGCAGTATATTAGGACAAGGCATGTGAAACTGACTGATTACAATGGTAAAAGTGACCATCTGGTTTATGCAAATTATAAAAGTATTAATAAAATTTATGGTTGCTTTTTTGGTTTCTTTCAAGAAGAAAATTGTTTATTCAATAACTGTTAAATCCTCAATAATAAATGGCACAAAATCCACATTAGTCTTTATTGTATTACCATTATAATCATCATCAAAGATTCAATAAGTGCATGTCATGAGATTTTCCCTACAAATAGCCTTGGGATTGGGGAGGAAAAAAAACTACACTCAGTTGGAAAAAATTATTAGCCACATATTGCAGTTTCAGGAAGAAACACAGAAATGGCAGATTTATGAAATTCTCAGTAGTATTTACTCTTGAGTTTCTCCCACAGATAAATGAAGATTATATATAAAATCTTTCACAGCAGCATTGAGCATGCCATTAAATCTAAGAAAGTTGTCTGACTGGTTTATTTATCAATGAAAGCATCTTTTACCAGGACACAAATCTTTTCTGGTTTTGTTTACAAATGACATACAAAATTACTTGAATTTTCTTTTTTTATTAAAGGTAAGTTTACTAGAGAAGATAGTGAAAATGTCTTTTTTTTTAAAAAAAGTTATGATTTCGCCAACATTATTAATCATTTTTATAGTGATAGAAGCAGGTATTTAGGAGAAAGCCTGCTAAAATTTACAAGATAAAATAGGCTGAGTAGGAAGATGAGAGCAATCAAGTTCCTCCTCTTCTTGTGACTGAATAGTTACAATTATTAGCTAGAACAAGAGGCACTTCAATGTTTGACACATAAGAAATGCTACATTTTGATTATAAAATTAAAATTCTTCCAATTCTTCTAACAGAGCTAGTATTAATAACTTTAGACTAGGCACTGAATTCAATGCATTTTAATTATTATGTCTCAAATATCTTGAATTTTCAATGGGTTTCAATAGGTTTTGAGGATTACCTGTTGGGTAATGTGTTTGTGTTTTTTAGTTTGGTTGTTTTTTTTGTTTTGTTTTGTTTTGTTTTTTTTGTTTTTTGTTTTTTGTTTCTTTTTGAACTTGAGAGGAACAGCAAAGAAGTGCTAACATTAGCCTGAACAGTACAGTTAAGTACAAAACTCCATTTTATACCTCCATTTAATTCATGATGCAAATAAATTAAAGCAGTCCTTTAGTACTGAATGTATTTGTTGGCTGAGAATCTATTTAGATACATTATCCATAATAGTAACTGACTATATTTCACAGAGTTAATTCTGTTTTTCCAACTTTGAGTAGAATAAACATCAACTATGTTATCCCCAGTAAACAAATGTTCTGATTTCTGAGTAGGCAATATTATTTTGCTTTCTCATGGTTCTATATCATAATTTTCCATAAGAATTTGTATTGAACAGGTTTTTATATTTTTATATATCTTTTTTCATTATTGTCAATATTTTTGCTAGTAAGCTTATTTTAACAATCCCTTCAGTAACTGGGGGCAAAAGAAGAAACTGCTACTGTGCATGCTCAAGACATTTCATCAAAGATATCATGTCCTATATCTGGGTGTAGAGGTAGACCACTGATTCTTGTGGAAATACAATATACTATCATATATGAGAAAAGCATCCAACATGTCCCCATAGAACTTCAGGCTACGTAATCATCCAAGTACATCGTTCCCTTAAACCTTTTTCACTTCCCAGAAAATACCTCCAATGTGGGTTCACAAGTAAAGTCTCCCCAGGGACTCTTCTTTCCCACAGACATCAAAAATACACAAAACTTTCTTTTATAAGAGGTTCTGGGGTTGGGACTAATGCACTCTGAAAAGGAAGGATGGAGATTAAGAAGCAAAGAATTAGTGCAAAGAGTGTGGGGGCATCAACCCGTTTAGTAAAACCCACAAGGCCCTCACAGCCATCTTCTCGCTTTATTTCCCAAACCATTTTCTCTTTTTTCCTGTGTGATTTCCATCAGAAACCCTTCCTCTCTTCTGAGAATGTCTCCTTTGTTCACATGCGTGGCTGATCACGTAACTGAGATTCAAGCTGAAGCTCGGTGACAGAGTAAGGCGTCCAGATTGTCCACCTTCCCCTTTCTACCCCCAATTGTCAGTTCTTTGATATTTGAAAAACTGGTCAGAGGAATTAACTTTTCTCAAACCTTAATTATGTCATTTTTCACACCAAAGGAAAGACACCAAGGTTTCGGAGAAAAACTAATCATGGATGTGAGATTAAACCACAGTACCTAAAGACAAATTTAATCTATACCAAGCCCGAGTACAGATTTTAGTTGTTTTTAATTCCTCAGCACCTGACCATTATCACTTGATTTTGTGGTTCTAGCATCTGCAAGAGACTTTTGTTAATTCTAAAATATATATTAAACCTCCTTGCAGAATGAGTAGTACTCAACAAGCAGTTGGTTATCAGAATTTCATACCCATAATTGTAAAAACCGAAACAACTTACTATGATTTAATAAACAGTATGCTAATTATTATTAATGCAAATAGGAATTTTGTTTGTTTCAATAAAAATTGCTTCATCAAAAGCACTTATGTATATTTAGAACCTTGAAATAGTTCTCTCTGAAGCTTTGGAGAAAATATTTTTAATTTTAAGTTAATTTGGACTAAAAAAGAAAGCAGGTTTTTGAGGAATAATAACAATTATTTTAGATATTTATTTTTCTTTAACTATTTATTCACTCAATAGATATGTGTACAGTAGCCACTGAATGCATGTAATTTGCTTGAGATGCTAGGTAAGGTACATTCCTGTTTTTCCTTTAAAAAATATTGCCATAGACATTCTACCATAGGATAATGAGGCCTATTTATAGTAGTCAGGAATGATACTAATCCCCTTTTCTTTATTCAGTGTAGCTTAGGAATAGAACATGGCTACATGAAACTCAGAAAGATCACATGGATGTTAAGGCTAGTAACTTGATCGTGCTTGTGGGCCAGGATCATTATGAAATCTGCATATGGCAAAAAAATAACCAACATCAGGCCAAATGGATAAAAATTAAGGTCAGGAATGGTTTCACTAATGGATAAAAACTAAGGTCAGGAACTGTTTCCACTAAGGTCAGGAACAAAACATGGATGTTTACCTTTTTTACTCTTATTCAATATAATGTGTGTAGTCTTAACTGGAGCAACAGGATAAGTGATAAAAAAGGGGGATAATATTATAAAAATAAATTAAAGTATCACCACTTACATATGAGATTATTCTATACATAAGAGACACTAAGGATTCCTGGAAAAATAATTCTTAGCACTGATAAAAATACTTTCAGCAAAGTAGTCGGATACAAGCTTGGTAAACAAAAACCAGTAGTTTTCCTATGTCTCAATGAGAAAATATAACTTCCTAAAGACAAAAAAATTTAAAGAATCAATCCCATTCACAATAGACACATTAAAAAATGGAATTAGCCTAACCAATTAAATGAAAGACCTCTACAATGAACACTTTGAGACACTGAAGAGAGAAACTGAGGAAGACTTAGAAGATACCAAAAGTATTCATTAGAGACAAAACATCAGCATCATTAAATGGTTCTGGGAAATCTGAATACCAATATCAGAAGAATGAGGTTAGATCTCTATCTTTCAGTTTGCACAAAACTCAGATCCAAATGAATAAAGAAAATCAAATAAGAATTGATACTCTGAAACTATTAGTTTTGGCAACTTAGAGGCATTATGTATTTAATCTTTTTGATTATTTGATGCCCAAGGCTAACAAATACTATGTGGTGAAAGTAGACAGCTCTGAGGCTATGTTAAAGAAAGATACACTGGCTAATAGTTAAGCTTATTGAAATACTGGGTCTTTTCAAATGATGGCTGATAATAATCATGATTTTCACATGCACTGTAATTTATATCTCAAATTCAAGAAATCATATGGAGATGATAGATAGATGACAGATGACCATGAATATAGATAGATAGACGACGATAGATAGATAGATAGATAGATAGATAGATAGATAGATAGATAGAT